>MU227650.1:658240-719488 GCA_018584345.1 Thuja plicata
TAATACAACCAAGGGATTAATAAAAGATACATAAAAAAGAATTATCCTCACAAGAGGACAAAATAGGTGTAGGGATTCCATAGGAATCTCCTACTTACATAATGCAAGTAAAGATTAATTTCTAACACAATGCTACCGATTGAATTTGAACATAAAACATTAAGAACAACATTGGAGTTAAATATTGATCTTCCTGCAGCACAGAGAGAACGCTTGTTGCATCTCAATTCTTTGGATGAAATGCGCAAGTCCGCTCTGCAGCGCATGGAAATTTTTCAAAAGAAAAGGAAACAGTGTTATGACACCCATATTAAGAGTAAGCAGTTCAAAGTTAGAGATTGGGCATTGTTATATGATTCCAGATTCCAAGAGATACCAGGCAAGCTGCAGACACGATGGCTATGTCCATATGAAATAAGCCATATATTTACAAATGGAGCAATCCAGTTGACCACAATTGACCCTGTACACTTCAAGCTACTAGTCAATGGACATAGGCGAAAGTTGTATCACCAGCCACAGATGAAAGATGACTTCCTGCAAAAAATTCAACCAGCCAGTTTTAAAGGATCAACAAGTAACACTTCCTGTAGCAGAGGGTGTCAACCTTCTTCCTGCAGCTCTTCAATAAGAATTCCTTCAGAGCATGACCATAATAAAAACTTTATGTTTACATAAAGTTCACTTTCTACATTCTTCTTTTTCAACCCATTTCATTTCTTAATCTTCCATCCACCCACCTCCCATGTCATCATATTTCTATGCTTTCAATAAAGAGATAGTGCGCTGATGCATGCTGACCATTGACGCTGTCATTCCACTCTTGCCAACCTTTCCTGGCACATGCGATGATCAATTAATAGGTACAAGCTTTTCAAATTTATTTCCATTTTTAGCACATAGATTTTGTTGGTTATATTGAATACTGCAATAAATGTATCGTTGTCGCCTTAATCCAGTTCCGTACCTTCTGCCAAGTCTGACAAGTGAGGACACTTGTCAATATTTCATACGGGGCAGGGAAGTGTGCCAATTCTTAAAATTTCATTTCTATTTACTCGTTAAGATCCTCAAATCTGTACTTCAGCATTGTCTTAATTAAAACCCAGCTGTCGCATCACACAAGTGTCAAGTGTCGTACCTTTATTCCAAATTAACCCCTAATTGTCAGACTAGATGTGACCCAGTATTAAAACCATGACATAACTCTCACATGAATATCTATGATTCATTTTGTTAAAGTACATTATTATTTTTCATACCAAGAATACTAGAAGAATGTGAAAGAGAGTCTGTGGTTTTACAAGAAGTAGTCTAAAATTCAAAAGAGAAGAAGGTAATTATCGAGAATAGAGAAGAGGTTGAATTTGGTAAGCACAAATGGGGGGCCAATTGCAGCGGCATGAACCAGTGGTTCATGGTATTTTACTATGTGATGTTGAGGCAGTAAGAAGATTTAATTCCTGTGGATGGCTGGGATATTTCTTAAAATTGATGGAGTTTGATGAGGAAGTAGCAACAGAATTTGCAAACACATTTGATGAATGCCAAGCAACGGTATGGGGGTTGACATTCATTGCAACAGAGGAGTGAATAGAAAAAGTAACTGATTTTCCAGTAGCAGGGGAACACTACCCCAATACGCACGATGTCAGGTCAACTAGGTCCCAGTTCACCCTACCAGGAGACCCTCCATTGGAGATCACTAAACAGGGGTGCAAAAGAATGTCCATTCCTCCACCATATCATGAGTTGGCCACACACATTATCAGTTATTTCACCTGTGAAGGATGATTCTCTAATTTACATGCGCATCATTTTAAGCTGCTTAGTTATGTACGACATAATATCCCAATGAATGCCCCCAATTTTTTGTTTAATATGTTGTGCATTAGTGCCGAAGAAACCCAAAAAGGGAATGACAATTATGTTACTCACCATGCCTTAATTAAATTACTCATAGAAAGATCTCTTAGGGACGTCTCCCCTATGGCATGGGTAGAGTTTGTCCATCATAAACCCTGCAGCCTCAAATTATTCCTAATGTGCAAATTAGCCAAGATAATGCAGTTTCCCCTGACCCAGTTGCCGAGCAAAGTACCCAAGGGGCAGAAACTAAAAATTTATAAGAAAATGTGCCTTTACCCACTCGCATGAGCAATATACCTACTTCCACCTGAATAAAAGGAAAATGAAGTTAGTGGGAGAAACTTCAGTTCCTGCAGCTAAGCCACGAAACCCTCAAGTCTCAAGAAAGAAGAAAATGAAGTCAGTTCCTACAACCACTACTCCTGCAGCCACTACTCCTATAGCAGAGAAAACAAAAAGGGTTAGTAATAAAAAGGCTGTAGAGGTTGAGGAAATCCCTGTAAGAAGAAGTTCTAGGATGAGATGGTATATTCCTAAAGCACCCACTGAAAGCCAGACCGCTTCCCCCAAACAATTTGAGGAGGAAACTCCTATTCATATTGTTCTGGATGATTCTCTCAGCCAGTTTGAGATTAGACATTCCTCAAAATATGGATGAGGAGTGTGAAGCTGCGCCAAATGTATGTCAAAATGACCTAGGAGTTAGTCATCAATATGTTCCAACCCGTGAGAAAGAAACCCCTATAACTCACCAGCTAGCTTGCACAAGAAATGCCCTAGTTTCCTATAAGAAAACTTGGTTAATAAATTTCTTAGAGCAGTTATGGAGGGAACAAAGGAAGAAGAATAACCAAGATGAAAACAGTGGTCCGATTACTCTGCAAATGCTTCTCTTCCAGTTATATAATAAGCATGTGCTGACAACCACTCTGTGGGCTGAAGAGAAAAAGAAATTGCAGAAAGTAATAGCAGAACAAGGAGAGGAAATTGCAGAATTAAAAGATCAGTTGGCAAGATAGAAACAGAGATTGGAACATGCCCTTAAGCTGACTGACTAGATAATTTCTTGTAGACCACCACCTAGGGTCTATACCATCTGTCTAAAAGAACAATTCCTCCTATTTTAGTTGATGATGACCCTCAAGATGTAAACGCAGAGTTCAAATCAGCCCAGGAATTCTATGGTTTATACCAGACCCTTCCATCTTGGCAACAAAACCTACTCTATGAGTTGTATGTGCATAATTTCATCATCCCAACAGAGACTGAATGGAACCCCCTACCTTATATAGGGTATATACACCTAAGGGTCCTAATGTCTTGGATGCACAACGAGGCTAACTATGATAGACAATTGGAGAATTACAGAGAACTTGAGAAAATGGAACCCCTGCCATTAAGAGTAGAGAGCAGTCAACTAGAAGTATTCATGAGGGATTGGTTAAAACTGACATATGGGAATATTAAAAAGGAAATCAGAGATAAAAATTTTAAACTCAGAACATATGTGTATGCAGAATACGATAACATGTCTTATTTTGTCTTCCAAAGAGCCTTAATTGGTGCCAGAAGTAGATGGGGAAGATTATCAGAGGCATTCAAAAGGTCAAAACCACACAGCCCCATTAACCTTGAAGCAGCCATACACCGAGCACAAAAATACATAGCGTTGGGTAGGAAAATCAGGCAGGAGCTCTGGTGTCCGCTCACAATGCAGCCGCCCATGCTCCTTTGGCACTTGTATGACATCAACACTGCCAAGCTTGACAGGCTGCAGGAGGATCACAGAAGGGAAGTTTGGGAAAGAACAAGAGGATTCTACTACTCCTTCAAGAGCCAGAGGCGAGCAAGAACTGAAGTTGGTAACTTTAGGACAATTGCCAGAAGATGCAATGCTTGAGGACAAGCATTTGATTAACCAAGGGGCAGATGATAAGGCCAAATTATTGCGTTTATTTTGTATAATTTTAAATACTCTGTTCTAGTTTCTGACAAAACATTTGAGAACCTAGCCAATTAAAACTTGTGATAAAGTCCAGATAGAACTGATAAACCATGGGTAGATGTTTGTGACATATTTTGCTAATATTATACATATAGTGCAGTATTTCATATAACCATCAGAATATATGTTCTAATATCTGGATTTAATTTGATTAAGACTGTTGCATGAATATTTTTGCATCACAACTAACTTGACAAGAGAGAAAGCGGCTGGAGAGTGGTCAACAGTATTCAAGGAAGACTATTGAGGACCAACTACGACGGAGTGATCATCACAACACCAGGAAACACGGCTGCTACAATGGAGGAGCCATTATTCTAGGATGCGGGGATGTAGTGTTGCTATATTCCCTCTGCACTTTATTATGTTGAACTGGTCGCCCAAGCTTTATTACCCACACCGCGGGCTGTTGCATTTCCATCTTCTTCTCCGGCATGTTTTCAGCAAGATAGTTTCTTTTCTATTTTGTAATAAGTGTTCGATCCTCTATATATATGGATTGGACCGATAGTTTCAAGTTAGATAGGAAAGCTAGAGAAAGAAGTTTTTGGAAGGAAACTGTTATATCTTATAGCGATCTATTTCAAGTTTCATGTATTATTTTTATGTAATAAGTTTTTGAAATACAATGAAGTAATTCTTGGTTTACGTTCTATGTTAATAGATTAGCAGAAACTGACCAAGGGGGCCCACTTGGGAGGTGGAATAGGTTAGAATAGAATAGATTTCTTTCCAGCATTTTCAATATTTCTAGTATTTCAGATAGAAGTTACAATTTCTTCCTACAGCATCGTACCTTGTGAATGTTCCTACAGCATCTGCAAGAATAGTTATAATGGATATTCTAGGTTGAAAGTATAGGTTTAAGTAGAGTTTGCAATTTTTAGCATTCATTTTAATAAGGAGATAAATGTATTATTTTCCTGCAGCACTAGTGTAGGTTTCTTTTATGCATTTTTACCTTCCTGCAGTATAAACAGAATGACTCCTTAAGGAACCTAGTGCACATATTGTGCTAACCATTTCAAGTATACGTCCCTGGGTTGACAAGTTAAATGCACCTCATAACGGAAGAAGTAGTCCTTAGATTGAATAAACCATTCCTAAGAAAGGCCTTGAGCATGATTGTTCCACACCTATTGTGAGGCGGTTCAATATTTAATTAACAAAAATTAATTAAATACATGTGTTAATTAAAAAGACTAATTTAGGGAATAGAGGATTTAATTAATTATTAAATCCAAAATTGAGATTTAAAAGCATAATTAATGAATTGATATTTTATTATCAATTTGCATGTTATTAATATGCTAAAAATATTATTTGTTAATTAAATCTAGTATTATGCAATTAAAATTGCACATTCTTTTATTAAAATTAAAATGTAAATTTAAAGTAAAAAGTTGAGTTAATTGGCTAAATTGGAAAGTGTTTGTAATTATCAATTATTAAATAAATTAATTTTTTTACTCAATTTTAAGTTGAGTTTTTTTTTTTTCTAATTTTCTTATTTGAGTTTTCAGTAGAGTTTGCTTTTAGGGTTTCACGAGCTTTGGAAACCCTAGGTTGAGTAGGTTTTCTTTATCAGATTTCTTTTGGCCATTTTTGTACACACAGGGCTGCACAGGTTGCACAAATTTTTTTACAGGTTTTTGGCTCTGGATTTGGATTGAAGGATATTGTGAAAGCTAAGAATTTTCAAGGTTTCGGATTGTTCTTCGTGGCTTCTGTCAACGGGAGGTTTGAGGTAGGGTTTGAATCCTTTATTTCAGTACTCAGATCCCCATCTTCTATGCATCTGAAATACTAAAATCTAGTTGTGCGAAATTCCTTGTGTGCTTTGTGTTTGTCAAATATTAGAATGTAGTTATTGGTATGAATTTTTGGTTTTGGTTTTTCCTGTTTACATGTCACATATGTTTTCTGGGTTGATGGAGTTTCATTAGAAAATTGTGGTTTCGAATTGGATATTGGGGTTTTCAGATCGGTGATCAAAATGGTCCAAGGTTGTGTTTGAAAACATTAGAAAACTTGAAATTAATTCAATTAGGGTTTGATTAAAAATCTTTATTAAAACCCTTGGTATTAGACCATACAAATTTGATAGAAACCCTTTTAGAATATTTGGTTAACAATATTGTTTTAGGAAATAAATGAATTTGTTTCTTAGAATTAAAATAAAATTAATTATATTTTTCATCTTGTTGGAATGTTCCTTTTGTTAAAAAAAATTAATAATAATAAATCAATACAGTAAATAATTATCTCTTATATATTTATATATAGAAATGACCTATTTATTGAATTAAAAAGAAAATAAATATTTTTTGAATATATGATAATTGGTATCTTTTAAAGATATATTAAAAAAAAGAAGGGTTGTATTTATATTATTTATTTATTTTAAAAGAAATAAATTAATATTAAAAAGATAATATTTATTTCTAAAAAAAATATTAAAAAAAAAATAACTATTTTTATTTATTTTTAAATAAAGAAAAACAAAAAAACCAAAGTGGGGGTCACGTAACCTGTTACTAAGATTTACTTTTAATATTTATTTACCATGTAACGTAGAAATCATTTTCCCAAATAATTTTTAGTGATAAGGTATCTTTCATTCTACATTTTAACTTGATAATGATAGAATTCTATGATGGTATAATTGTGCTCTTTTATATTGAGATAAATGTTCATAAGTTTTAGTATGCTAAATTTTTATTTATCGGTGTCATGGTACATATTTACTATAAGAATTGTTATCAACCAATATTCAAAATTTCTTATATCAAAAAATATTCTAAGAAAGTAGCAGTCATGAAAGTTGATCCCTTATTTTTTCAAGAGTCTGAGATGTCACTTTTGCAAATTTTATATTTTACTTTGTTTTGGTGTTTCATTAGTAAATTCTATTAAATATGTCCATGGGAATATAGAAAGAGAGACAAAAAAATTATATTTAATATGTCCATGGGAATATAGAAAGAGAGACAAAACATGAATAAGGAGAGGGAAGAGATATAAAGTGAAAGAGAGATAGAGAAAAGTAGGAGAGAGGAGGCAAGAAAGAGAAAAAGTGTGATAGAGGAGAGAGAAAGATATGTCACTCTACCATTTGACATGTCATTCAATTGTACTAACTAATAAGTTGAAATTTCTACAAGACAAAGGGCTAAGGGAGGAAGTCACTTGGAAATTCCATAAGACATTTCATTTTTCATTGAATATTTGTAGGTAAGAGATTGTGAAACCCTACACAAGTAAAAAATTTGACAAAAAGCCATTCCAAAATTAATAAAAGAAACTGATGAAAAATGATAGATGGAGTGGATGTTTCAATTGTCTTGCAAGCTACTTAGATGAATGAAGATATAACGAGCAAAGGAGACAAGTAGATACCTAGGGAGGGGTAGGAGGGGAGATTAATAAAAGACAAAGATAAGATACAATGGAAAAATATATAGAAATATAATGTCTAGAAATTCAGGTACAAAACATATTATGAACATGCTCTATTTACATAATATAAATTTAATTTTGTAATAATAATATAATAATATATTATATTTGATATTAAAAATATCACACAAATTTAAATATATAATATACTTAACACATAATATTTTTTGAATAACATATACTACTAGCAATCGCACCTTGGTGTGCAATGAGTACGCCTTATTTTGTATGTTTGGAATTATTATTTTTTAATTTTTTATATCATATAGAATATTTACTTTTTAATAAACTGATTCAAAAGAATAATTGTTGAAGATGATTTTTGTTTATTTAAAATGGAAAACTATTTTGGTTAAAACGTTAATGTTAAAGTAATAAGATCAATTTTATCTTTTTATGTGAGTTAAATTTTATGTAGCCCATGGTTAAAGATAATTAATGTAATGAAAAGTTTGTTAATTTTTGTATTAATTTAAGTTGTTTACATAGATTTTTTTGTAATTTTATAATATTTTTTGTATTTGTTGTTTGATTAATTATTTATATAGATAATATTCAAATAATGTATGTTAAGATACCTTAACTGAAAGTATAAATAGTTATATTATATGATTGTAATATTTATAATGATCATTATTAAAGACTTCATATTAATAGGTTTTTTTTGCATTTTTAAAAAATAATATTTCATTAGTAATAAATATTTGATAAATTTGTTAACTCTAAACATTTAAAATGCACAACTTCAAAATACATTCTGGTGGACCATATTATATATATCCACAATTACATATGGAGATAAATAATACATGTATTGGTTTAATCAACTTTGAATTTGTACAATTTTGTCATTAATAAATATTGTTGCATTTGTTTGGTAGAGTAGACTTGCAAATCAAGAAATACACATTGAGAGCCATTTTTGTATTTGGAGATCCATTTTCGTACATGTATTATGTCCATAAACTTTGAATTTCTAACTTTGTGTTCACAATGAATTATATGACATTTTTTGTGAGGTACATACCTGTAGTGCATGCACTCATTTTGTATTGGTTGGAAGAATAACATTTGATAACGTTATCAACTGGGACTCTTCTTCTTTCTACCGAGTAACTTGTGGGTTTTTTTGCATTCTTGTGTATCTTTCAAATGTGAATGTTTGTTGAATGCGAAGATCTACTAGTTCTCGAACTCTAGAAATTGTTGTGAATGTGAGCCCTTGTCAATCAATGTTGTCGATATCAATTTTTTATTTTTGTAGTTTAGCCCTTGTGATTTGTGTATTGTTAAGCCCCACGCCATTTTTAGTGGTATTTTTCAATTTGTGCTATGACTTATTGAGATAACTGGTATATGTTTTGGGCTATTTTGGTCCCATGATGGGCCCGTGTAATTTTTGAATTCAACAACAAAAAACAAAGGAACTTGAGGTGGTTTTTCACCATCATTGTATACAATTGCTTTGACTTGTCCAAGTGCACCATTGACAAGTCCAGTTTGTACCCACAAATTTGCACAAAGCATTACTTGTTGGCCAATACATAATAGGATTTTAGATTGAAGTTGTTCCTCGTCTGGATTTGTGCATGGTAATCCTCTAAGTTGCTCTACATTGGAAATGGAAACTAGCTTTGCTAGAGATAGCAACATACTTTTGTTATGGAGTAAGACCATTTCATTTGTTGAAAATAGATGTATAGATGAAATAAAAGGACTCTATTCTTTTGAGTTGAGTGTGGAACATGACAATGTCATTAGAAGCTCCCAATCTGTAACTGTAGGTGTTGCATTTCACAAATTTGAAAGAAGTGTGCGAAATTGAATTTGAATAGGCATGTCTCCAATTTGACAGAATATTTTTTCTAGGGTCACAATAGTTGTGAATTTGCACCATAGTGTGCCACCATAGGAACTTGAAGCATACATTGGGATGTTTGTGACTAGTGGTAGTTGACCCAACTCACCAAATAGAACAATTGATCGTTCTCCAAATGGAATGTGATTTTGGGCTGGGAATGCTTGTCGTAGCCTCATATCAATTAATTTTTATAGTCACCTGGGTCTAATGAAACTCATTTCATCTATTAGAACGTACCGAATGAAATACATGCTCTCTTGGAAGGTTGCTAGTTCCTATCCTTGCAAGGGCAGTATTTCTTTTATTGGTATTTGAAGGGAAGAATGTATTGTTGACGATTGTATGTTCAATGTTGCTACACTTGTTGGTGCGACTAGTAGAAATGGTGATTGCCCTTGCAGTGTTGAGTTGACCATTGTTAACTTTATGCAGACGAGGTATGGAAGGTCAACTAAGTAAGATTTTGAATCATTAAATTTTGAGGTATGGAAGGTCTCTCTCTCTCTCTCTCTCTCTCTCTCTCTCTCTCTCTCTCTCTCTCTCTCTCTCACACACACACACACACACACACACTCACACACACACACACACAAACATTACCCAACATGAAATGTTGGAGATATCACACTTAAATTTTGTCCCCCTCTTCCCATTAATTTTTTATTTTTTGTAAGGAGGAGTACAAATAATTACTCGTCCTCGAGTGGAAAGAATCATTCATCCCTTCATTTCTACTCCCATGCCATATATGCATCATCCACAATGTCATTAATGAATTGTAATAACAAATTGCCTCTACTTATGGGAAAAAAAGTTGGACTACTTTAATTTTCACACTTCTTAGCCAACACCATAGTGAAAAAGATATCACCCACTCTCATTTATCACCCAACATTATAATGAAAGAGATATCACCATACATTTTGTTTCCCCACTCCAATAATGATTATGATATTTATAAAAATTAAAATTTAATTTATGTAATAATTATCTCTAATTGATAAGAAGAAAAGATAAATAACATTTTTATAAATATTTGAAATTAGAAAAGTAAATAAAGCTTATAGAAATTTTAATTAAATTTTGTAATTTTTTATAGCTAAAATTACTAGATAAAAATGAATGTATCAAATGTATTATTATTTCTCACTCAAAATAGTAAAAATTATATTTCTAATTTGAAATGAATACATATATAAACATTTATTAATTTTTTCATATAATATTGTTTTATCAAATTAAATAACTTGTAGTAACATTTTTTATTTCAAAATGTAAAATTATTAAATATAAATTAAAAATACTTTAATATTTTATAAACAAAATAGTAAAATAAAATAAAAATTTGTATTTTTCAATTTTATTTACATTTTTGCAATAAAAAACATAATAAAATAATTTCAATAACCTTCACTAATTTGAAAAACATAAAAAGTATATGTATATTTGTACTCACACTACTTACCACGAGAAAAGGAGAGCTGAAAAAATGGAGTCAAAATCTACTGTCACTAACATTCCGGTTGTCACTCTTGTTCTATTTATCTCAAATGCAGGCAATCTACATTTATTTGAATTTCTCATTCTCAGCTACCAATACAGAGGGCATATGTGCCAAACATTGTTACCACTACCAGCACTGCTCTATCCATAGCAACTCTTCACCAAACAGAAAGACTCCCCGAAATCTCCCCTCCTGTATGAATGAACAATTTCCATGCAGAAAACTACATGCGCTAAAAAATGAATTATAGCTTTCGAGTAAGGAGAAGAATTATCATTTTCCTTCATGAATAAAGTTAACGGGTAAGTAGAATATGGTGATGTTGTACGCTAAGTGAATTAGGATTCCCCTTATGGAGGTCCATGAATTTGAAAGTCTCCATAAAACAGTGTGTTGGTGTCGATGCCCCTGCTATGTAAGCCAGAAAGTAGTTGAAACCATGACTCAGGTGTAAATTGCAGGCATTGATTTGTATTTGTTTATTGATCTGCCTTATTTGACAGTGTAAAAAATATGTATAAATTATCCATTTCGGACACCAGCCCGCTAAAACGTATTCCCAGTTTGACTTATTTTGAGCTTATAAAAATTCAATCCAATAGTTATTAAAGGACTAGTGTCAAATCTCAACACACGAATTTCTTCCTCATGCTCTGCAAATTCATGTATGATTACTTAAAAGAAAAAACGTATGATTACTTACAAGAAGAAAATGCAGAAAACATATAGCGTTGGGAATTTTTAAGAAGATCAAGATGACAAATAAACTTCAAACCCAAAATAAATAAAGGCAGGAAATTAGTTTCTATGAATATGACAGTGTATTCATTATTGACCAAGTATTCACTTGTTTAACGTGTACTGTATAACGTAAATCGTGCAAACCGATGAAGTCCAGGATCTGCAAGATTTTCTAACTATCTGGGAAAAAATAAATGTGAAACAAGTGTTGTGTGAAATAATCTTTTTATAGACTATGAATGCGGTTAACATGTGTTGAAGACAATTATTCAATTATGTATTGTCATTGATGGTACACATGTATTTACACTTATGTAGTGATGTTACACAAATGTCTACATTCAGACCGAGCACAGTTGGTGAATAGAATGAGTTGTTCTAGTGTTGACTGAGTTCAGTCGGGTATTGAAGAAGTTCAGTGTTGACCGAGTCACTCGGGCATTTCACTCTTGGTCGGGCATTCAGTGCCAGTCGAATAATAGTGATTTACATTCTATAATTAATTGGTTATATGAGGCCGACTGAATTGTGATTTATTATTTAGAAGTGTGTTCAAACCGACTTGACAGGGCTCATCATATATATGAAAGGTCAAGTTTGAATTGAATGTGTGTGAGTGTGGGAAAATTTGAAGACAAGCAGAAGTGTGGAATTCTGTGATATGAAGAGTGAAGGCGAAATCAGATAGGATTCTAATTGAGTACAGATCACTCGGAGCTGGAATATAATATATGATCAGCAAGGATCCAGTCATAATCAGAACAGAGATCTGTATCAGCAAAGATAGTTGCTTACACATACAGGTCAATTCATTGTTACTCTCTAACAATTGTATCAATGATCTCAAATCTCTTAACAGAGTAGACAACAATATTTTTGTAAATCCTCTCACAAGGTAGCATTTTTATGTTGAAGTGTTGAAGACCTCTAACAAGGCCACTCCTCACAGGGTGATTAAATCCTTTAACAAGATCACACCTAACAGTGTGTTATTGTAACCTTTTACAGGGTTGACTCCTAACAGGGCTCACTTCAGAAGAGTAAAAAATTGTAACTAGTTACATTGGTGGTTTTTCCCATATTGGGTTTCCACATTAAATCTTGGTCACCTATGTATATGTTATTTGTTTCATGCTTTATGTTTCTACACTTAATCACTAAAGTATAATTGCATTGGATATTATGAAGATTGCTTTGACACTCGAGTTACAGAAGAATATCTTAATTGACCGAGTAACAGTGTTAAAGTATTTAAGAAATCTAAGGGACAAAGGATTTATTTTGGAGTAACTGATTCAAACCTCCCCTCTCAGTTACTTATCTCATTTCCAACAAACATGATGAGGAGGCAGGGGAATTTTAAGGTGGCCAACATGATGAGGAGGTATTTGTGCAGTATTAAAGGCATTGAGAAACAATCTATTATGTGCATTAAATGGTATAACTTAGTTGTTGCATCCTAAATGGCCAAATGACCTCTATCAATTAATGCAAAAGCTAAGAGTTGTGCACCAATTTCAAAGTTATCTCACCATATCTAACAATCATAAATAAATCAACGTTATGTGCAAACTTTATTCTGCGTTCAGAGGTGCCAAAGATGGATAGAAAGTTTTAATCAAATTAGAGTGTACGCTGGCCATTAAAACAATTTGATATCAATGCTAATGATATTTGTCATTTCTCTATAATGATTTTACTGGACGCTTTTAGTTGGACAATTTAGCTTCTCCCTCATGCAAACAATGCATGTCAGGAAAACAATCTAGATACTTAACACACTCCTTCGTATGCCCATCACTTTCAATCATTTCTATTGACAGATTCATATTGACTGACTGGAGCGATAAGATTTTTAACCTGACTCATTCCTCAGGCCTTTACTTTTTAAAAAAACTTAGTTAATTTTTTTTCCTGTAATAAACAAAAAAGGTCCTCGTCTCCCCTCTAAGCTTATGGACACATACGATTGTTTCAATGACAGTCATTATGTAATCTGTTACTTGCAACCATCAGATCTAAAAAAACAAGTTGGACATTTCCAGATAGAAAATGCCTATGGCATAATTACTAGAAATCGCACCTTGGTGTGCAATGGGTACGTTGAGGAGGTGTGGGAGATTAATTACAAATAAATTTTGTCTTTTTAGAATACATGAGGTATGTTAGTAGATCATTTAGCAAATGTTGTTTTTGTGCAACAAAGGTATCATTAGAGAAGTGATAATTTCAAATCAACTATGCAGTTGAAACAAAACCTTTGAATGAGGATGAAAAATAGGATCCACTATCAAGAGCCTCATGTTATGTTTGCAAGAGAAGGTGGGATAAAGTAGAAGAGAAAGACATAGGGAGAGACAGGGAGAAACAAAGAGCATGTGAGTGAGAGAGACATACATAGAGATAGAGGGAAGGAAAGGGAGAGAAATGTACAGATAAAGGAAGGAGATATGAGAGACACAAATAGATAGAGGGAGATATATGTAGACATTTATAGTGGGATAAATAGAGGGAGAAGAGAGAGATGTGGTAAAAAATATAGAGATTGGGAGGAGAGATTAAGAGGAACCTATAGATGAAGATGGAGAAGGAGAGGCATAGGTAGATAAAATTATTTTATTATATAATATAAAAATTAAATTAATTATCTTACAATAACTAAAATTTTAGTAATATCTCCTTCCATGATGTTATAATAGATGTCATTTTCTAAATAGATCCTCTTTTGGCACAATTAAGGAGAAGATAGGTAAACAAAATTAGACAAAGTTTATATAGGTTGATTGCATTTGTTTGAAAGTTTCCAATCATTTTCAACATTTCTTTTTTGCATATTCCATGATCATAAGTAAAATAAACTCTCTCTCTCTCTCTCTCTCTCTCTCTCTCTCTCTCTCTATATATATATATATATATATATATATATATATCACCTATTTCTACCCCTTTCCCCTCTCTCTTAATCTATCCCTTTTATTCCCTAAATATCCCTCTCCTCTATATTCTTCTCCATCTCTATCTCTAACTTATAGCACTTTTATATTTTATAGTCTATGATGCCTCCCATTTTTGCATTTCTTTTCTTACTTGATTGTTTTATTTTCCATATCGTCATCAATTCCATAGTGCACCATTTCAATTTCTACCTCTTGATGTCACAATTTGCAAAGGGAAATATAGAGGGAGGAGTTAATGCACAAGGCTCTACTGTTAGCCACACAAATGCAATCTTTTTGCCCTTCCACATACCATGTTACTTACAATCCACACTTCAACGTACTCCTACCTCTTAAAATTAAAAGATGATACACTCTCATAGTCTAATTGCAAGAATGATGTCAATGGAGAGAAAAGGAAACACGGACAATGGGATGGAAACCTGGCACCTAGTATTGCAAGAATTCATGTGGCTCAACGAGTTGAGCTTGGGTAGAGCCTCTTGTGCCTACAAAGCTTGGCGTGAGGTGGGAGTCTAGGAAGATTTGTGGTAACAAATCTACCAAGAAAAATGACCTTCCTTAGACTCAAATGCAGAATCATGTATAGTAAAACAAGCGAGAAATGATGGAAATCTAGATGGGCAGCTCACCGTAGACCCAAAAATGGTCCTTGACATGGGTATCAAGCTCTCATGGCTGCAATTCACACGATCCTTTAACCCACTTCTCTCCTCCACCTACGCTCCAATCCCCTACACTTCACCAATCTACACAAACCAAACCTCAAGCTTCCCAATCCCTACAATCTACAACACTAATTGTCTCTGCCAATTCATCTACCCTTATGCAAACCAAAACATAGTGTAGGGAAATATCATAACAAACACTATAACTCTTTCCTCCCTCAAAATCCAAAATGTCTATGAAGTTCTCCATTCTTTCTTTGAACATAACAAAGGAGAATGTTCGAATATTGCAAATTTTGATATAATATATAAATTAAATAATAAATATAATTTAACATATTAGTATATCAATTTTATTTTAGAAATTATAATATCAAGAGTTACTTTTCTACATATAAATAGATACATGGTTAATTAGTGTGTACATAAACTATGAAATATTTTATAAAATCATATTTCATTAATATAAATCATCCACATATTATATAAAGACTTTTTATATTATTCAAATTATTTGTCCCAACAATTTTAAATATTAAATGTTATATATATCTACTAAGCAGAGTACATGACATGGATAATTATTTATAAGATGCGAAGATCAAAGTAGGGATCGGTGTGGAAGGTCAACATAACGAAGGGAAACTATTTCCAGTGGAACAACGAAGATGAGGGAGAAACAGACTCAGAGAGGTTCGAAGCATATGATAGAGTGGCAAGCGATATGAAGACTAAACTGCCCTCCCTTTTCACTCACATCGATCTTCTTCTCACCTGGTGGGGGAAACATTTTGATCTTCTGCTCACCTGGTTGTTCAATAATCTGGTGATTACCAGAGCAAGCAGTGGCAGGGCGATAATGCCCTGGTAACTTCGCCTGCCCATCCCGAATGGCAAGAAGCGGAAAGATATTTCATTTTTTCCTTTATTGATTGACACATAAAGATTACAACAAACTCAATAACAGTCTAAGGAAAGGACTGCACAGAAGGAAGGAAAAAAAGGAAACTTTCAAGAAATCAATGGATACAAATTTCAAATGATATAAAAATTTTATCAGAGATTTAGTAACAAGTGCACGGTAGTAGCCTCGCATGTAAAATGTAGAAGCGTACACAAGGAATGACATCATCTCAGGATTGACATGAATGAAGGATTGTAATGAATTGATTTGATGAAAAGGCTTTAGAAACTTATAAAAAAATGAAATCAGGCAGAAGCCTCTTGAGGGTTATGGCAACCATTCACTGCACTTATTGACGAGGTTCCTGTGATTAATGTGAAGTTCTTTGAGATGATTTTTCACACCTCCAAGTTGAAGTGCTGACATAGTTTACCATGGCACAAAGGAAGTCTTTGTCATAGGTTTTACACATGTCAATTACATTTGCTTGAAAGTTTCTAAAGCCTTTTCAGTCAAGGATGAGGTCCCCCACAATTTCTAGAAGATGACAAAGGGTGCCTCAATGAGACTAAAGAAGAACTAGTTGATCCAATTCAATCTCTCTTCATGTGTTAGTTTGGAAACACCACTCAAGGCTTTAGTGCAACTTTATGGGAGTTCAATGCTGGTATAATGATGATGACAGAGTGTTAAGCATTAAGCTCCCTTCAATGGAGCTTTTGGGGCATTTCCCTAGTGGCCTGAAGTATTGTGGGAGTGTGACAAACTTGGATCTCTCTGGAAATATTCTTTCTAGACCAATCTCAAAGAATCCCTGTAAATGGCTTCTCTTTCTTGTGCAAATTGATATTTCATCAAACCAATTTACTGGGTCGATTCCCCTTGACCTCGCTAATTATACTTTTCTAAATTTTCTCCACCTCAACAACAACCTAATCTTCAACTCGATGACATTGGTGGAGCCGTTGAATGACCCGGTCTCATGGGTCTCAGATGATGTGCACTGTCTTCTCCTAAAAACTTTACATATTCACAAACAACTGCGAGGACAAAAAAAGAGCAGAGTGTGATGGATCTGACATAGAAAAGAGCATTGTATGGTGACAGTGCAATGAATTGATAACGCGTGTGACTGGAAATACATGAACATAATCAAGTTAAGAACGCATGAATCCAACGACAAAAAATTGGCCCATCATCTGGCAGATTTCAACCAATAAAAAACAACACAGAATTAACAATGGCGATGGTTTCAATGGTCGTCCATGCTCTCTCCGTCACTCTATGTCATCCATCCTAAAAGTTAGCCTGGCTCTTTCCATATGGAAACGCCTTCGGCGTAATAATTCTATTTAATATTACAATTATAAATTAATATTATTAAATAATAGTATATACTTAATTACATAAACTCATTTATATAATAAGAATATGTTAAATATTATTAAGTTTCCAAATATCTTAAGAATTCTAAATAAAGGAAAACCCTTGAGAATCAATTAAACAGTTCAAAGAGAGTAAAGCGGAAAAATAATTCAAGGAACTGAATAAAATAGATAGAAATGAATAGGAGCCTCCATGCATGATTCCAGAATTGTGGTATTTGAGCTCTTCATTGGGATTGGTTATTTGATATCCAATGCAAAGGGAAAACAACATGCTCTTGCTTAAATGAATTTTCTGCTTAAATTTAAGCACTAGAGTGTTCCCATGCAAAATAAAAACTTTGGGAAAAGGAAAATTTAGAATATTTTCCTATTTTTGTGGAGCAGCTATTTTTTAACAAATAAAAATAAGCTATGGGAAAAAAGGGGGGCTAGAAATAAGCAGCAACTGCTTATTGAAAAAAGTGACACATGTCTTCACCATTTTTTTCTCATCTCCTTTTTATTTGCCTACAATTTTGTTTTATTGAAAAAAGTGACACATGTCTTCACCATTTTTTTCTAAAAAGTTGAGCAATTGTGCTAACAAATATAAGCTAAGAAGCAACATGGGGACATGCTATTAAACTTACTTTTATATTTAAAACTCAAAGTTTATTTTTCCTAATTTAAAAAAAAACAAGTCATTTATTTAAAACTTTTTCCCATTCCTTAGTAAAATAAATATAAATATAAATGGATAGAAGGAGCCTCAATGCATGATGCAGAATTTGTGGGATTTGCGATCCTCTATTTGGATTGACTACTTTGTATTGACTATTTTATAAAATCCAAAGTGAGAATATAGAAAGATTATCCATCTCTTAAACCTTTTTTAAATACAAGAAAGATTATCTATTTGAACATAAAATTTGAATTCAGGGTTTGAGGGAAGAAATGGGAGTAAAAAGTGAGGAGATGAATTTCTCGACGATCCAAGAGGGAGTGCAGAAGATTGATGCCCAGTGGTTAGAGTGGCTCATTCAAATAAATTATAAAAGAAATGCAGATAGTGACAATAAATTTCACCAGGTGTGGCGCATTTCGATGGCCGACGTGTGTACTGGGCTTCCTTTTTCCAAATTGGTAGCTAACTTCCACAAGGTGTATGGAGGACAAATCATGTCAAATTCCCCTCCTCAACTGCAACTGCAAAACCAAGAAAATAGTGATTTTGATCCTGACAAGAACTGTTATCAGAATGAGGGCTTTCCAGATCTGGATTTCCATGTAATAGAGGAGATTTTGCGAAGACTTCCACTGCCTTCGTTGTTGAGGGCAAAGATTGTTTGCAAAGACTGGAATAAGGCAATATCAGCCACAACTTTCAATCTCCTTAATGGTAAAGATAATCATGTATTTGTGGTGCAACACATGGCAGTGGGTTTTGAAAGAATCACCTTCTTCAACTTAGGGCACTGAACCGGTGGTTTCAAATCCCCTTATTACCCCAAGAGAGATGGAGAGGTTGGAAGTCTCAGTTTGATGGTAGCTAGCTCTACCTTTGTGCTGTAGCAGCAGGGGTTTACCTCTTTCTTGATTGGGATCATACACATCATAAGCCGCTCATTATTATTAATCCTATAACCTTGCAGTGCAGGTTATAGATACCTGGTTATTAATCCTATAACCTTATAAGCCTCTCATTTGGTTTTCTCTATCCTACACTTGGTTCTATTAACTTGTATGTTAAAATTTGTGGCAAGGTTGTAGATACTACCTTCATTGTCGTTCCTACATCTGATCAATTTCAAGTCAAATTTGGTTTGCCTTGGATAACTGCTATGCATGCTATTGCTTCTCCTATTCATAAATTTCTTAAGTTCATTCATAATGGAGAAGTAAAAATGATTAATCATAGTCTATATCAACCTTTCAGGCCTAGAGATTGTGCTACTCTTGATTTCTTTTGGCCTTCATTACCTAATTCATGTCCTCCTTGCCCTTACAACCTTTTTCATTCATATCAAGCCTATAAACATCGCAAGATAGTTGAGTTAAGCATGCCTCGGATAGATCTTCACTGTGGTCTTTTTCCCACTCCTTCTATACCTCCTTTATCCATTACTACTAACTCTATTACTCAACCTCCCAGTGTTGCTTCTCAGCCTACTGTGAATCCTACCAATCCTCCTACATAACCTGTGAAGGAATCAGTGGTTATTCCTCCTAGTTCTCCACATGTGTCAAACAAAGAAAAATGTAATAAAACTGCTAACGAACGTCGTAAGAAGCGTAGAGCTAATGCTATGGCCCGTGCTTCTCTTCTTCAAAATTCTTTACCTTCTTTCGATCAACCTATGCCTGATGTGTTAAAAGAAGTTAATATTCACAATTATGTTAAGATGAATGAGTATTATGATCCTATTCACATCTTGGATCCCATTTTAATTAATCTAGACAAGGAGGATACTCTAGATGATCCTATTGATCTTAGTGATGAATATAAGACCATTGATATTGATACTGACTTACCTCATATTCTTTCAACTTAATTGACAATTACACCTAGTATCGAGCAACGTGATTCTCAAGAGGATCCTTGTTTGGAACTGGATATTATTCCTACTGTATTGGATATAGTCCCTCTTGCGAGTTTCCCACCTTCCCTAAATGATATAAACCAAGATGGGGAGGGTAAGAGATGCACTTGATTGGCTTAGCCTTCATGGTAGCCCTTTTTGTGTTTTCATGTTGTACCGTGTTTCTCCCGTAATGTTTTTGCTAAATGTTTGTTAGACTCTTTTATATGAACCTTGTTACTTTGTAGCTACAAGGTGATAAAGGAATCAAACATGTTGTATAATTCCTCTATATGTATCTTTACTCTTCTATCTGTTGTTTTTATGTTATGTTGTACTTGTGTTATTGTTCGTGTTGCCCCACTTTTAGTCCACATACCTTTCAGACAAAAGTGAGTGTTTAATGTATAGTGGTGGTCTTGAAAGCTTCTTGTTAGTCTTGAGTCTAAGTCTAGAAAACTTTCCCTTAGGCTAGGGAGCCTTTACCGGATTTTTCCGAATTGCCTTCTCTTTTGTGAACCAATGGATTTCTGTTTATGAGTTTATGTTTTCATTGGGTAGGTTAAGTTCCCAATCTGATAAAGGCCTTGGTTCAAAGATTTCTAACATTAGTGTTACACACAATGGAAGTATGTAGCCATAATCCTTCATTTTGCAGCTTGGCAGAAAATCAGGTTTGCACTTCTCCACTGGCAAAAAAGTATCAATAGAGTGCATCTTCCACCGACGACTACTAAGTGATGTCTCAACAAGAAGTACAATTCTAAATGGATCCTTTAGGCTAAAGAAGGGTTGTTGTGTCTGGATTACACCTCTACAAGCCAAAAGGAATGATTCAATAGAAATAAATCAAGGAAATAAACCTAAAGGTGGAAAAGCAGAAAATGACTTCTCTCCTACTCCTACAAGCAGGTTTTGACCCACGGAGTATGTTTTCCTCTAAACCATTTGAATGAAGTGATTTTGAAGAAGAACCTACCTCACAAAGAATCTAAGATATAAAGAAGGCAGATGAAATCAACACATGCCATTTTGGCATCCTGATAGAACAAATTCCCCCGTTGGCGGATTTTTGAACTGAGAGCACTCCAAAAGCACTTCTCCGCCCAAAGGAGAAGCAGAAAAGTGATTTTCTGCTACCTCAAAAAAGTTACCATTGCGGTTACTAAAAGTGAAAATACATTTCTTAATGGCCCGTAAGAGCAAGGTAATTAATTCAAATAAAGCCATTTTACTTCATAACGAACTGTTTCATTAATGTTGAGGTCTTTTCATCCGTGTGGCGCGGGAAGTCGATCGTTAAACGGTAAAAATTAAAAAGTATAAGATTAGTTGGAGATTGCCAATAGGAGCCACTATTTGCTTGAATATTGCTTGAATTCAAAGCTTTAATACTAGTTCTTCTTTGTCCCTACGTTCTCAAAGACATCCCTCATTCCCGAGTCAAATCATTTGAATCATGGCTTCCAGATTCATAGGATTCGACAGAATGAACGAAATTACTTCTGAATGGCATAAGATTTCAGATACATCTCTAAAGTTCTTTGACATGCAGAACTTCCAAAATAGATTAAAAGCATACCAGATACATCCCATTACTGAGAAGTTGAAGGAGAGCGGATTAGTTGAGGCCATTGGTTTTCTCGTGGCCGTTCAAGCCCCAGAATTGATCCAGGAATGCATCGCTCGATACAACCTAGATACCAGGAAAATTCTCTTTCCCAACGATATGGTGCTACTATCTATTGATAGAGAATTAGTCCAGAACTTGCTTCGCATCCCAGAGCAAGATGAGTATTCAGAAATAACATACAGTCGAGCGGTGACTGAATATATTGCCAAAAAGTCAGTTCGGAAGAACGAGATAATGAAAGCATGGTTTCAAGAACCCAAGAGCGCTAAAGGGAAGCTGCCGAAGACATTATACGACACTAATATGAAGCTGGAGATCATTGACATTCTGGTGTTACTCCACAGGATCAGAGGTGAGAGTGAGGAACTCAATTTTTTTGATCATCACTTATTCCTGGTTCAGTTAATCTGCTCCCAACATCACTTCATCAATTGGGCCCTTATGGTAAGTGAGAACCTTTCAGAATCCCTAGATAGAGATAAGCGCTAGAATGAATTTTATATGTCTTCAGTTCTATTGTATATTCTAGAAACAATACAAATTTGTCCAAGACTTTCTAGATTAGAGGAATTTCCTGATGATGTTAAGAGTTACGAATTCTTTCGCTCTTTACAATTACATAATAGCTATGTAGAATACCTCCGGGTTAATGATGCATTTACAATGAGATTATGTAGGGAGTTACAAGGTTGTCCATAAAGGAGATTCTCCCTCGAAGCCATGGCTTTCATCAGCCAATTTGGATGCTATTTCATTCAATTCAGAGATTTCTCATACCTCCGTCTTGCAGGTTTTGATGACTTCCCATTGAAGCTGCCCAGATATCCTACGGATATGATCGTGCTAGTGGAGGCGATGAGACAAGCTCTGCAAGTGAATGCGATATGTGCCAATGCCATGAAGAAAGGCTACAACTTCCCCATGACTTTTGGTGCCTATAGTTGTGCTTCCCGATCTAAGGCAAAGAATGTCCTAAAGGCATTCTCTAAGAGGTTTTTGTTGGAAACCTATGACATCCTAAGGCCACAATACAATCCAATTAATTATGCTCATGATCATCTACAAATGGGCTGAGCTATCCACCATGTAGATGACATTGAAGACTACTGGGCCAATTGTAGAGATGATCTAGAGAGCAGAGATAGGTTCTATGCCAGATTAACCGTTGAACAAATCAAAAATTTCAAGGTCAATTTTGCAGTCAAAGGGCTACTAGATGATAGCCAGCACATGTATGATAACACCTATCTTGAGAAGATCAAGCCTCTCTCCATCATTTCTGAGCCCATGTTAGATCAAGTCGTCGGTGACTTGCAGACCTTAATGAGTGGTATTTATAAGAGGACAAAGCAATGGGTTGAATGGACAGCAAGAAGAAGGAAGAGGTCGGAAAGGAAGCCTCCTACTCAAAGAACTCCGACAAAGGATTCCTCCAACATCGCAACAACTTCCTTGGTAATACTCCCAACTATGTCTAAAAGTTCTTCTCAGCCAGCTGGTGGAGGCGATGAACCTCCTAAAAAAGAATTTCAGCCAAAGAAGACTTGCGGAGAAGGTTCATTCCCAAATATCATAATAACAAAGGAGCTCACCAAGGATGTAGAACCAGAGTGGTCTGTAAAGGCAGTCACAGTAGATGTACCAGTTGACACCTCAACCTAGGATTATCCAAGGAGAGGGTCTCCCGTCATAGTGGAAGTGGGTGAAGATACTCCTTCAACCACACAATCAGAAAGAGAGGCCAGGAAGAAATAGAAGGTCGCTTCAGTGGCCAAATTGGTGTCCTCTTCTCCTACTTCAGTAAATCCATTTTCTTTGAGACCAAAGGCTACACCTCTATTCATCAGGAAATTGTTCATTGAGGAGTTGGTTTCTGCCAACAAATTTACTAGCACAGAGTCATGGATAGAACATACTCTAAAATGCAAGAGGAAGAGGGCAGAAGAAGGGGCTTCCATCAAAGACACTTTGTCATGAGCCTTTCAGCCCAAGGCTACTATGAGCAAACAAAAGAAAGTAAGGATGATGTCTACTCTAGGTCATGACCCTGAGACCAGGCACTTCACTATGGAAGTGGTCAAACCAACCAAGGATGGTAGATTCAAAGATATGACCGCTTCAAATTTTTAGTTGCAGTCATTTGATATGGGGTTAGCTCACCATGATACCAAGGTAGACTGGTTGAATTCTACTAATGCGGTGATAGAAGAAGAACTCGAGGAGCTCAAGACTGCCAAGGTTCAACTGAAGGCAGAAGTGGCTGAGCTGACAAATTTCATAAGATAGCTCCTCACCCTGATTGCAAGTGTTCCCAACACCCAATCCACCTTTGATCCCAGCACAGTAGAGAATCAAGCTATATTGGCCAAGTTACAGGAAGATCACTTCATGCAGATCGATATAGGATGGGGTGAGAGGCTCAAATCTGAAGGGTTGGCAGTTTTTGAGCAGTTGGGTAATGCTCTCTTGAGGTTGGAGACAGAAATGAATAACATCGAGAAGAATTTACAAACTCTCGCATCTGAGAGAGTGAAGTGTTAGGAGTGCATAGTAACGCTCCATGTAGCTGTGAAGATGAAGACAAAAGAGGCGTTGAAAGCCCAGATTCTACAGAAAGGAGATGAACCTCTAATCGAGTGGCTTCAAAGTTTAGAGTTCAAAATTGAAATGATTATCCAAGTCGAGACGGGATTGCAGCAAGTAGACATTAAGGTCAAAGAAGAACAGAACAAAGACTTCAAGATTTTTCAAGGTTTGCATACAGAACAACAGACAAGTGGAGAAGGTAAAGAAATGATAGGACTGGCCAATATGCAGAAATTATTCTCTGATTATGTAGACAAGTTTTTAGACCCATCTTCCACCCACTTGGACAAAGTGTCAGAACTTCAACAGCTGAGCGGATGTGTTTATAAGGCCATGGAAGAATTGAAGGATCGGACAAACACAATCAAAAGTATGGCTAAAGATCATTCCAGATGTCTCATCTGATACACCAATGTCCACGTTAATAGACATGAAGAACTCATCAAAGTTATCACAGCTGACACTGCCTATAGGGCTAAATTAGGCAAAGGGAGCGAAACCGAAGCTTAAGTAGATTCTCTCTTTGTACTAAATTTTGATAAATATATAACGGATAATCTTTTAGTTATCATTTCTAGTTGGGGAAGTTGAACCATTTCAGTTCTCCCCCTTTCTTGTAACGGCCCAATATGGGACTCTATATGTACTATTTCCAAAATCAATACAGAGGTCGGCTAAATTTTGGTGTGAAAGATAGCATTTTGCTGAGTCAAATTTGTATGTCTGAATACCATTGTTTTATCTGTTCCATTTGCATTACACTTATCTTTCTGTTGAATTTGGATGTTTCTTTGAAGTTGGATTTACAATTTGTGTTCGAACCAGAGCTTTGTATTATGATTTGATACAATTAGCAAAAGGGGAAATTCATCGTTATCTTAAGTTTGGGAAATGTTCTTATGATATAGATTGATTCATTGTCGTTCCATCATTAATCTATAGTCTTGCATCTGCATTTTCAGTAGAAGTTCATGCATTACCAATTTTGGGAGTTAATCTGATTGATGAAATCTCAGAGTTGGCTAGATTTAGAATTGAATTCGTCCTGCCTAAGCTATTTCCTGCGTAGGATTAGCTTGGTTTGCCTCTTCTATTCTCAGGTTAAGAACATACCCCTGTTAGACTAGGAAAGAGAAAAATTCACTAAAAATCTTTCATATAAGGGAGATGTACCTTTAAATTCAGAGGGAAATTAGTTTTTTCAATAACAATTTTCCAACTGTTATATTCGATTGTTCTTAAGCATTTTGGGCATTTTAGAGTTAAATTGAAAAGAATAATCTATTTATCGACAGATTTTTGGCGACTCTACTAGGGAGACAAACAGTTGTTACACCAGAAGCATATCATGAGGAAAGATGGTACTTCCCCATGAAAATATAATTCATGTACTCCAACCAAATCTTGGTTTTCAAGACGATCAAGAAGACCTTAGTTCCTCGCTAAACACTTTTGCCTGGAGGAACAGAAGAAGCACCGAACATTACAAAAATGCCAGTCAAGTGCTAGAGCAAGAAGAAGCCAGAACAGAAGCACTTGAGAGAGCCTTCTAAAGGAGAAATCAAAGAAGAGCACAATGCCAAGCCGAGCGTGAAGCTAGGCCACTGAATTAGTCAAAAATCTGGAGCCTAAAAGATTTCTCAGGAGCACAAAGAAAGAAGGAAGTACATATCCAATCTTTGAGAGACTTGCGGATATTAATTTTTCTCTGCTTGAAGTGCCTCGCCGAAGAAACAAAACTGCAAAAAGCTAGAGCAGACCTTCTTCACCCCCTAAGCAGTCTACTCTTTTATCCACCACTTGCCAAGTGTTAACGTTACACGGAGTAGTTGCTCCCCCTATTATCATTTACCTCAAGTAACAATGGAACTCCCTTGGGCCATTGTAGTCAAACTCCTGCAATTAGCAGCATACAATCGTCTTCCCTCAGGGTCTAGAAAGAATTTTCCTAAATTTTTTGGAGACGGGAAAGTATCTACAGATGAACATATTGTTGCATTCTTTGCTTCTGTCAATATTTTAGCAGTACGAGAAGAGGATGTGGCCGTTAGAATATTTGTTGAGACCCTTGTTGAGGGCACTGCCAATTGGTTTCACCACCTACCAAATTCTTATATTACAGACTGGGCCTCCATGAGAGCTACTTTTGAAAGAAGGTTCAAAATTGCGGAAGATGAACATGCTCTATTGATGCAATTAACCTCTATCAAGAAATAGCCTTCTATTAGTATAAGAGATTTCATAGCTAAATTCAATAAGCTTGTAAATTGTATTCCAGTGGTTGACAGGCCTAAGATGGGAAATTTGAAAATATTATTTATAAGTGCTATGCTACCAGACATCAATTATGATCTAAGAAGAGTTAATCCTACAGGTTTGGATGCTACACAGAGAACTACCATGGAGCTCAAAGATCACATGATCTCATCCGGGAAATGGAACAGGGAAATCTAGTCAAGAGCTAGTACTATTGGTACTACATCGTCTGATGAGATTATCCAAAAATTGTCAAATGAATTCATCACCTTCAAAAGGTAGCTTCCTAGATTCAATAACCCTTATCAATGTAACTATCAAGAGCAACCTAGAAGGGGCAATGATGGGAGGAATGATGACAGTAAATAACTACAGTTAACTGGTCCACCACAAATACTAGCTATTGAAGCCCCCCCTAAAAAAGGGAATATGTGCACCTTTCATCTAACTACAGACCATGATGGATAAAGTTGGCCTGATGTAGCCCATGCTTGGAAAATGCATCAAACTGATGAATGGAATGTTGGAGTCTCTGGCACCGAATCAGACTCATACTCGCATGGAAACTCTATAAACTTATATTTAGAGTATGAGTCTAATTCAAAACAAGGAGCAACATGTTATGCGACCATAGACGAGACTTCCTATATGGTCTTGACCAGGAGCCAGAAAGATAAAGGTCCTACCTCTCCTCCCCCACCTAAAAATAATGAGGTGTTTACCTCCAACTCTAAGGAAACCAATCAAGGTGTGAGAATTCTACAACCAGGTAAGGAGCAGAGCTCTTTTGACATTATTCAATTCTGTAGAGACTCTCGAATTCAAATATCTCCCATAGATTATCTCAAATCCAATCCTATAGAATTGCAGAAATTAGTAGATTATTGTAATGAAGGGAATCAGAACCTAAACCAGAACGCCATGAATACTATAGAAAATGAGTCAATTTTTGTGGAGCCCATTGAGCAAGGTGAATCATCTGTGTTAGCTACTTTCCCGGGTCAGAAGCTTGATCCATTTTATGTGTATTTATATATTAATGGATGCAAGTTGAGCAATTGTATAATAGACTCTGGGGCCTCAGATAATGTGATGCCATCAATAGTAGATAAATATTTAGGACTTACCCTTACTAAAGCTCATGGCAGGTGTTATTCTATGGACTCCAAGAAAGTACCTCTGGTTGGACAAATTAAGGATGCCCAAGTGCCTCTGGCAGCGCACCCTGAGAAGAAGATGTTGTTAACAATTCTGGTTGTTGATATACCTGCTAGCTACAATTTGTTGCTAAGCAGGATTTTCTGCAGAGATCTAGGAGGGGAAATAAAGTTAGATTGGTCTCAAGCTTTAATCCCGGTGGGAAATAAAAAGATTAAACTGGTCCTGGAAGAGAAAGCTAAGTTTACAGTGCTAAAATCTGATGATCCTAAAGACCAAATTCTATATCAAGAATTGGAATTTGGCAACTATATGCTATTTACTGATGATCACGATGAGAAGGTGAAACCAGGAGAATGGGGAAAGGCATTTTCTGCTGAAGAAGAGTCATCTCAAATCTGGACACTTGAATTTGATGGCAGTTGTGCTTTGTCAGGATCCGGTGCAGGTGTGGTCTTGATATCACCAGATGGAATATGTGAGCCTATGGCTTATAAATTAGAATTTGGAAATACCAACAATACTGTTGAATATGAAGCCCTTCTGTTAGGAATCATCCCTGCAAAGGAAAAGGGCGTGAAGATTTTGAGAGATCATTGTGATGCAGAGCTTATCATGTGCCAGGTTAAGAATCAATACTCTATTAAAAATCACAGATTGAAGAACTACAGAAATAGAGTATGGGATGAGATAGAAACACTGGACGCATTCTTTATTGAGTTAGTGCTGAGAGAGTTGAATGCCAAAGTAGACTCCCTGGCTATGTCAGCTTCATTACTCCTTCTCCACCCAAAATTCAAAGACAAGAAGTACCAAGTGGAAGTCATATATCGACTGTCTGTACCCGACAATATGGAAGATTGGCAAGTGTTCAAAGATGACAAGAATCTCCTTCTCTTCCTAGAGAGCGGTGGTGACTTCCACAAAGAAGTTTGTGGAAATCATAAAGGAGATCATCTGGACAAGAAAAAGAAAGATAAGTCAGAGGTTATCCAATTGCAACATAATATCATTCCACCCCATCTAGTTACCCTTGAAAAAAATTTCAATAGGCACAACACTTTTGCAAAGAAGAAAAGAATCAAAAGAGGTCCTACTATTGGCAAATATGAAGGAATGAATATTGGAACTGAGAAAGATCCCAAGATGATCAACATTTGGAAGTGTTGTACCAAAGAAGAACGGAATGAAGCCAGGAAAATCTTCCTAGAATATTCAGACGTTTTCGCCTGGAGCTATGAAGACCTGAAAAGTGTTATGGGTGGGAAATTCAAACATCAAATCCCCTTAAAACCTAAAGCTACCCCATTCAGGCAAAATCAAATGAACTATAATCCCAAAGTTGTTGATGCAATATTTAAGGAAGTAGATAAAATTCTTAAAGCAAGGATCATCTATCCTATACACCACTCTACCTGGGTGGCAAACATAGTACCTATGAGGAAGAAGAACGCAGAGATAAGAATCTCTGTAGACTTCAGAAATCTTAACCAATATTCTTTGAAAGACAATTATTATCTTCCCAATATGGATCACTTACTATAGATTGTAGCCAGAGCTGAAATGATGTCTATGTTGGATGGATTTTCAGGATATAATCAGATAGAAATTGAGAAAGAAGACCAGCATAAAATAGCATTCACCACCCCATGGGGCACTTTTGCTTACTACAAAATGCCATTTGGGCTAATCAACATTGGAGCTACTTTTCAGAGAGGTATGGACTTTTCCTTCAGTGATATGAAGAATAAAATCATTGGTATGTATTTGGACGATCTTACTATATTCTCTAAGAAAAGAATAGATCATATAAATGACTTAAGGAAAGTATTGCAAAGGTGTCGGGAGGATGAGATTTCATTAAATCCCAATAAGTTAGTCTTCTATGTAACTGAGGGGAAATTTCTAGGTCACATTGTCTCCTAGGAAGGCATAAGAATCGATCTAGAAAGGGTCAGAGCTATTCAGCAATTGAGTTTACCTTTGAATAAAACTGGAGTAAAATATTTTTTTGGTCAAGTTAACTTTCTTAGGAGGTTCATTCCAGATTTTTCAGAAATTACTAAATGTATAGTTGATATGATGAAGGGAAATGTGAATTTCAAGTGGAATGAATCCGGTAAGCAAGCATTCAAAAACATAAAGAACGCCATAGCCAATGCTCCGGTGTTATGTCACCCAGATTATAAGAAAGACTTTGTAATTTATTGTTAGTCTTCTGAACATACTCTATCAGCCATTCTCATGTAGGAAAATGAGGAGGGAGTCCAGGCTCCTATTGCTTTTATGAGCACGCCTCTGAAAAATCACGAGCTGAAATACTCCCTAACTGAAAAACACACTTTCGTAGTCATTAAGGCTTTAAAGAATTTCAGATTCTACCTCTTACACTCACATTCTCTTGTGTATGTACCTGATATCCCAGTGTAAAGAATATTGACTCAACAGGATGTAGGATGTAACAACAGAGGAGCATGGGTAGCTAAAACACAAGAATATGATGTAGAGATCAAGCCCACAAGGCTGGTGAGAGGCAATGCACTATGCAGGGAAATGGTACAACACCAAGCAGGTGAAGATCCAGAAGCTACACAATTGGTTTTGGCAGTAAGTATGCAAGACCCATGGTTTGAAAACATCGTGTATTTCCTTACATATGGTGAATGCCCTAAAGGGCTGACTTCTAAGCAAAGAAGAGACCTAAAATTGAAGGCTTCTAAATATGTTATCTAGGAAGATAGGTTATATAAGATATCAATAGATGAGACCTTTCTCCGATGTGTCGACAGACAACAACAAGAGAAGTTGTTAAAAGTATTTCATGATGAAGCTTGTGGAGGACATTTCTCCTCGTCAGTTACCACATTCAATATTTTGAGGTAGTGTTAATTATTGGTCAGGAACGTTTAGAGATGCTTACCACTGGGTAGCGAAGTGTGAGAAATGCATGATGTTTACAGGAAAGCCACAGTTAGCAGCGTTGCCCCTGAGACCGGTGATAATTAAAGGTCCTTTTCAACAATGGGGTCTTGATTTTATTGGTCCTATAAACCCCACGTCCAGTGTAGGTCATACCTACATAATCACTGCGACTGACTATTTCACAAAATGGGTGGAGGCGAAAGCAACCAAAAGGACCACTTCAGAAGTAGTATGTGAATTCATCAAAGAAAGCATCTTGGTAAGGTTTGGTGTGCCTATTAAGTTAGTTATGGATAACGCTGCATACTTTTCTTCTCAAGAAATTACTGAATTTTGCTTCAAGTACGACATCATGGTCAGTCATTCTTCTGACTATTTCCCTCAAGGGAATGACCAAGCCGAATCCAGCAATAAAAACTTGGTGAATATCATGAAGAAGCTTGTAGTAGACAACCAGAGAATCTGGCATAAGAAAATCTATGAATCCCTCTAGGTAGATAGAGTGACTCCCAAAAGAGCCATAGGTGTATCCCCTTTTGAACTTGTTTACGGAGTAGAGGCCAGCCTTCCATTACCACTAGAGCTAGCAACCTGCAAACTGAGAATGACAATAGAAGATGGCATATATGAAGATGGTTTAGAAAAGAGGATTCTGTACCTAAACAAACTGGAAGAAGAAAGAGAGAAAATGGTAGACCACATTACACAGCATCAGATACGTGTAAAGAGTTTGTTTGATAAAAAGAGCAGACCCCAGAAATTTATGATAGGAGACATGGTGCTATTGTGGGACAAGCGTAGGGCACCCAAGGGAATGCACGAAAAATTTGAAACACTATGGAAAGGACCTTTCAAGATCCATCAAGCATTTGAGAAGAATTCTTTCAAATTTACATATCCAGATGGTGAAGTGCTACCCCTAATGTATAATGGTTAGGATTTGAAGCTCTATCAGATTTAAATTGAAAATAGGTAATCCCTGTATTGTACAATAGTTACGTTTAGTTCCTACTTTTGTTTTCCTAGTTAGGTTCCCTTCCTATTTTCCCTTTTTGTGTCTTGCTTTAGTTTTTTTGTGAGTCATCTTTTTTTGAGCTTTGTGAAACCAAAGATTTGAGATTCCTTGCTTGGACATGTGAATGTCCAAGTCCCCAGACAGAGCCAGTTGTTGCCCCACTTTTAGTCCGCATACCTTTCAGAAAAAAGTGAGTGTTTAATGTATAGTGGTGGTCTTGAAAGCTTCTTGTTAGTCCTGATTATAAGTCTAGAAAACTTTCCCTTAGGCTAGGGAGCCTTTACCATATTTTTCCAAATTGCCTTCTCTTTTGTGAATCGGTGGGTTTCTGTTTATGAGTTTATGTTTTCATTGGGTAGGTTAAGTTACCAATCCAGTAAAGGCCTTGGTTCAAAGATTTCTAACATCAGTGTTACACATAATGGAAGTATGTAGCCGTAATCCTTCATTTTATAGCTTGGCAAAAAATTGAGTTCGCGCTTCTCCACTGGCGGAAAAGTATCAACAGAGTGCATCTTCCGCCGATGAATACTAAGTGATGTCTCAGCAAGAAGTACAGTTCTAAAATGGATCCTTTAGGGTTAAGAAGGGCTTATGTGTCTGGATTACACCTCTACAAGCCAAAAGGAATGATTCAATAGAAAGAAATCAAGGAAATAAGCCTAAAGGTGAAAAAGCAAAAAATGACTTCTCTCCTACTCCTACAGGCGGGTTTTGACCCACGGAGTATGTTTTCCGCCAAACCATTTAAATGAAGTGATTTCAAAGAAGGACCTACCTCACAAAGAATCTAAGATATAAAGAAGGAAGACGAAATCAACACATGCCATTTTGGCATCCTGATAGACCAAATTTCCCCCTTGGTGGATTTTTGAACCGAGAGTACTTCTCTGCCCAAAGGAGAAGCAAAAAACTGATTTTCTGCTACCTCAGAAAAGTTACCGTTGCGGTTAATAAAAGTGAAAAGACATTTCTTAATGGCCCATAAGAGCAAGGTAATTAATTCAAATAAATCCATTTTACTTCATAACGGACTATTTCATTAATGTTGAGGTCTTTTCATTCGTGTGGCACGGGAAGTCGGCCGTTAAACAGTAAAAATTCAAAAGTATAAGATCAATTGGAGATTGCCAATATGAGCCACTGTTTTCTTGACATATTGCTTGAATTTAAAGCTTTAATACTGGTTCTTCTTTGTCCCTATGTTTTCAAAGATTTCCCTCATTCCCAAATCAAATCATTCAAATCATGGCTTCTAGAGTCATGGGATTCGACGGAATGAACGAAATTACTTCTTAATGGCATAAGATTTCAAATACATCTCTGAAGTTCTTTGACATGTAGAACTTCCCATTATTGAGAAGTTGAAGGAGAGTGGATTAGTTGAGGCTGTTGGTTTTCCTGTGGCCGTTCAAGCCCCAGAATTGATCCAGGAATGCATTGCTCGATACAACCCAGATACCAGGCAAATTCTCTTGCCCAATGATACGATGCTACTATCTATTGACAGAGAATCAGTCCAGAACTCGCTTGGCATCCCAGAGAATGCTGAGTATTCAGAAATGACATACAATTTAGTGGTGACTAAATATATTGCCAAAAAGTCAGTTTGGAAGAAGGAGATAATGAAAGCATGGTTTCAAGAACCCAAGAGCGCTAAAGGGAAGTTGTCAAAGACATTATATGACACTAATCTAAAGTCGGAGATCATGGACATTCTGGTATTACTCCACAAGATCAGAGATGAGAGTGAGGCACTCAATTTTGTTGATCATCACTTCTTCCTGGTTCAGGTAATCTTCTCCCAACATCACTTCATCGATTGGGCCCTTATGGTAAGTGAGAACCTTTCAGAAGCCCTAGATAGAGCTAAGCGCTAGAATGAATTTTACATGTCTTCAGTTTTTTTGTATATTCTGGCAACAATACAAGTTTTTCTAGGACTTCCTATATTAGAGGAATTTCCTAATGATGTTAAGAGTTACGAATTCTTCCCCTCTTTACAATTACATAATAGCTATGCAGAATACCTTCGGGTTAATGATGCATTTACAATGAGATTATGCAGGGAGTTACAAGGTTGTCCAGAAAGGAGATTCTCCCCCAAAGCCATGGCTTTCATCAACCAATTTGGATGCTATTTCATTCAATTCAAAGATTTCTCATACCTTCGTCTTGCAGGTTTTGATGACTTCCCATTGAAGCTGCCTAGATATCCTACGGATATGATCATGTTGGTGGAGGTGATGAGACAAGCTCTGCAAGTGAATGTGATATGTGTCGATGCCAAGAAGAAAGGCTACAACTTCCCCATGACTATTGGTGCCTATAGTTGTGCTTCCCGGTCTGAGGAAAAAAATGTCCTAAAGGCATTCTCTAAGAGGTTTTCATTGGAAACCTATGACGTCCTGAGGCCACAATACGATCCAATTAATTATGCTCATGATCATCTGCAAATGGGCCAAGCTATCCACCATGTAGATGACATTGAAGACTATTGGGCCAATTGTAGAGATGATCTAGAGAGAAGAGATAGGTTCTATGCCAGATTAACCATTGAACAAATCAAAAAGTTCAAGGTTAATTTTGTAGTCGAAGGGATACTAGATGACGGCCAGCACATGTATGATAACACCTATCTCAAGAAGATCAAGCCTCTCTCCATCAGTTCTGAGCCAATATTAGATCAAACCATCGGTGACTTACAGACCTTAATGAGTGGTATTTATAAGAGGACAGAGCAGTGGGTTGAATGGATGATAGGAAGAAGGAAGAGGTCGGAAAGGAAGCCTCCTACTCAAAGAACTCTGACAAATGATTCCTCCAACATCGCAATGAATTCCTCAGTAATACTCCCAACTATGTCTAAAAGTTCTTCTCATCCAGTTTTGGAGGTGATGAACCTCCCAAAAAATAAGTTCAGCTAAAGAAGACTTGCGGAGAAGGTTCACTCCCAAATATCAAAACAACAAAGGAGCTCACCAAGGATGGAGAACTAGAACGGTCAGTAAAGGCAATCACAGTAGATGTACCGGTTGAGACCTCGACCCAGGATTCTCCAAGGAGAGGGTCTCTCATCATAGTGGAAGTGGGTGAAGATACTCCTTCAACCACATAATTAGGAGAGGCCAGGAAGAAATAGAAGGTCACTTCAGTGGCCAAATTGGTGTTAAAGTGTTAGCAATGAATTTAACATGGGGGCATACGCTCTATTCACTTTTTGCACACACGCACGTTCAAAATATTTTCAAAACTTAAAAAAAATTCCCTTTATGGATTATAGGCTAATCCTTAAAGCATGGACATTTTACTTTTTAGGATCTATTTATCCCTCCAGTTTAAATTTACACGAATCTCTTTATCCCTCCAGTTTCAATTTACAATGTTTTGATCCCTTAAGGTCAAAAGGTGTCCTTAAGAGTGGATCTCCCTGATGGGTTGACTAGTGAGTAGCCACATTCACTAGGCGGTTCAACTCCATCTTTCCAGTTACACTTTTTCCTTGTATGGTTCACAATGGGACATAAGTTCTCATTTGGCGAGGTAACCATACCCTCTCTCTCTTTCTCCTTAATTAGTGATGTCTCTCTTATTGTGATCTTAGGGTTGATAAAGACTTAAGTCCCTTGGGGGCTTGAGGATTTCTTTGTCCCTTGTGATTCCAATAAGATTATCTATTCTTTATGATCTCCTTTACCAAGAGTTTGTATTGAGTCCATACTCTTGCTAAACTGGGGGCTAAATGTATAGTCGGAAAATAGAAGCACTTCCATGGTAGACTGGTTTAGCCTTTTGAGTTAGTGGTTTGGGGTCATGTCAAGTGCCTTGAATGGGTTCTTGACTTTGATCTAGCTTTATCCCCCTATTCTACCCCATTTCCAATTTTTCTAACCTATTTTTGGCACCCCAGACTAAGAAAATGGGATTTTGACCTCAGGGTCAAGGTCAACCTTTTTGTGTCAAGGTCGACCTTGACCTAGGTCACAATCAACCTTTTCCAGGCCCGGGGTTCAAATTTTAGAATCTTGGGGTTTCTGGATGTCGGTCTTTGGAAAAAGTTAATTCCCTCTTCTAGATCGGCTGTTTCAGTCTTCGGGACAACAAATCTTAAATTATATTTAATATAGGTCCTCTTCTAGGGGAATGGGTTCAATTAGAATTTAATTCTCCTATGTCAGCCTCTCTAGAAGATTGTGCCTTAATTTCATATAAAAGGAAGCTTTCTCCTCTCATTCTCTCTAAGCTAAAGCATAATCAAGAATAATAAAACTTTCAAGACTTGAAGAGTGAGATCCAAAGGTGAAGAAGAAAGATTTGAAGAAATCCAAGTAGCCATTGAAGCATTCATCTATTCTCAAGCACTTCTCAAGCACTCATTTTCATCAAGGAGATCCATTGGTGGCCATTGAAGGATTCAAGCTCCATGGAGCCCTCTTGTTGAAGATTTCTCCATCCACATTCCTCCAAGCCTCTTCCAATTCAAGAACCCATTCAAGATTGGTGTTGAAGATCTACAAGAAATTTATTGAAGACATCCTACATTCTATATTCTACATCTATTTGGTGCATCCATACTTGTGGATTCAAGGATTTGAATCCTCCATAAGGAACTTTTACATGAGCAAGGTGAATTGTTTCATTTACTTTGTTTATTCCTGCAATTTCAATTATATATTTGAGGTTAATTCAAAAACTGAGGTTTGACCAAGGAAAACTCCTCCCCCCAACAAACAAACCATTTTTCTTGCAGGCACAGGTTCAGAACAACATATCGGGATGGAGATTTGGATACCCTTTTCAACAAAATTTTGGGATCCAAAAATAGAATTTCAGTCTGAGACTTTTTAGGTTGATTCTACCCTAGGGTGCAATCAGAAATTTTGGCTAATGGTGACATTGAATTGAGGGTACAAATTAGAACTGTGTCAGAATAGAAAAATATTTCTGGGTTTTGTTTGTCTCTGCATTTCTATTCCAGATTTGGTCTCAGATTTTCCAGAAACTCAACATAGGCTTTAGAAAATAGCATTCTTTAGATCTGCAATATTCCAAGGTTTGTACATTGCTCCTATTCAATTCAATTAAGGTTATCAATTTATCTAAATCTATTTCACATTCAAATAAATAAACGGGTACTTAAGATCTTCCTTTTTATTCTTATTTTCGAATGATGGATTCTTTTATGCATTGATCCTTCCTTTTGGGTTAATCAATTTGGATCTTTCATTTGCATATTTAAGGATAGAAGGATAGCATCTTATTTCCCCCCATAACACATTCAAATGTAAGGTCTTTTATGTTAAACAAAACCACTTTCAAACTACACCCTCATTTTAGATCTTACAACTCTTAACCAGGTAGATCATCAGAAGTGAACAAATTGTAAGCCTTAACCAACCCCTTCCAATATGCAGCTAGTGAAAATTATGTGGGTGCCATCCCCATTGTAGTTTTTACTTCCTAACATGAGTTTTCTGCGATATCATATCTTGTGTTATGTGTCAATTACTTTCATGAATGTTTCTATGAATGTTCACATGTATGTTAAGTTAATGAATTGATATAACTCACATCAAGATAGTATAGATTAGATTGAATGGATATACAATTGATTACATAAAGGTTAATAGATTAAAGGATACAAAAGTTTTAGAGGTACTGATTCACCCCTCCGCTCTCAGTACACACTTCCCATTAATTCCAACACTTATACACTCTGGTGATCAATTCTATTTTTGTTCTAGTAAAAGTCAATTTCATAGACATGACGGAGCTCGCACATTAACAATTTATCTATTACTACTTTTTGCAATGAACCATTTTCAGTTTTAAAAATGATACTCAACTAGGGTTGTGCCAAAACTCTTCAGGGGTTTTCAAAATTTGCTAATATTAAGTATGGTTTGTAATTTGAACATAGATAACTGTGATATAAAAATCTGTAAAGATTTATAAATTTAAACTGTTAGAATGAATTTAGAATAAATGAGAGGGGGGTTGAATCGGTTATCCATAGGTCTAGATGTACCAATTGAAACTTTATAGCACTTTAAGCAACTCAGGTCTACTCGGCAGCAACAATATAAATCAACAGCATAAGTGTGTAGTATACTGTTCAAATGTAATCAGCTTGTAGAAACTTAATAGTAAAACACAACATAAGCATTCGCACAAGTTGACACCAATATTTAACGTGGAAACCCAATTTGGGAAAAAACACCAGTAACATGCTACCAAATTTTCACTCTTCTAAAGTGAGCTCTGCTAGGAGCCAACCCTGTTAAAGGTTACAAAACACATTGCTAAATGTGACCTGGTTAAAGGATTTAATCACCCTGTTAGGAGTGGCCTTGTTAGAGGACTTAGAACATTCTACCTGAATGTCACCTTGCTCAAAGGATTTATACAATGACTGTTAGGTAAACCTGGTCAAAGGATTTTGACTGATATAATGGTTAGAAAGTAATCAGCAGGTGTGATCTGATACATACAACTTACTTTGCAAATCCAGATCTAGTTCAGCTCTAATGCTAATTTACTACGTGGCCTCCATTCTCATTTCAATCTTCAGATCTGCTTGGAAATCCGTCAAGCAATCACTTTTGCAATTCTCTGCTTCTCTGCTCATCCTTCTCTACTAGATCATGCCAATCAGCCAATTAACCATGCAATCCTCTTGCATACACTTAGCACATACATCTCACACCTTGAACAACCCCTCGAGGTTATCTTATACCTCTTCATCTAGGTAAAATAAATCTTTGCCACTCAATCAAGATCGTAGATCTAGGTTAGGTTGGATCCAATGGATCTTTCCATCATTTACATTTAATTTACTTCTCCAAAGCAATCACTAATTAAATATTGAATTCATGCGTTAATTATGGTTACCCATGCATTAATTAATGTGGACCAATCATGCTTAGCCTTAATTAACTTTACATATCCCAATAGATTTAATTATGTCGGCCAAAGATCTCAAATCTCAACATTTACCAAAATATTGGCGCTCAGCCGACACTGTGTTCTTCCTCTTGGTCGTCACTATTTTCTCTGGTAATTTACTAGCACTTAGTTGACATTAGAAATTATGCTCAGCATACACTGGTGCTCGGTCGACACAAACTTTGCTCGACATAAACTATTCCCAGTAAACTAACATCTTCATTTTAGTGTTATAGATAAACAACACATTACTTTGCCAATGTGAAAATTGATCAAGTACCCTTGTAATTTCCTATATCTCAACCATTTCACTTGGTCTTCTTGTTATCCTTGCCTTCAAATCTTATTCAACAATCAATAGATATGGGACTCAAACATATAGCAATAGTCTCACCATTTAAGGTTTGACATCAATGACAAAACAACAATTGTTTACATTGTGGCTTTCCAACAATCTCCCTCTTTGGCATTAATGGCAACACTAAATTTTAAAATAATAATTTTACAAACATGGTTACCATACAATTCAAAAAGTCTGCATGTGTTCCTTGATATGAACAAATCTTCATTAATGTCTTTAGTTTCATTCTGATTCTCATCCTGTAAAATACTTCTCCCTTTGTGTCTGTAGTCACATTGAAATCTTTCCATTTATGTTCATCTGTAGACTCCTTCTTTCAGTAATCTCTCCCTTTTTCCTCTAAGTAAGTAAACTCTCCCTCTTTGACAACAATGCCAAAGACGTTGGCATCTTTATTATGCAGATTCTTCAATTTGAACTCTGTATCATGTTGTTCCTGTCATCTTGCTTATGACTGATCCTCTTTTCTGTCCTTGTCTTTCTTTCACAGCTTTAGGCAGCTTCCTAAAGTGTGACTCATGTGCATCAATGTGTCAAATATTCTTAATATAACATTTGATGCAACACTTCCATTCTGAACTAATTAGCCTTAGTTAGGGGAATCACCCCTAATTTACCTTGCAGATACTCATGAGCATCCTTGGGTAGTGCTTTTGTAAATATGTCTGCCAATTGTTCCTTAGTATGCACATATTCTAGTCTCACTTCCTTGTTTTGAACTAACTCTCTTAAGTAATGATACTTGATAGCTATATTCTTTGTCTTAGAGTGCATTACAAGGTTCTTAGAAATATTTATGGCACTCCTGTTATCACAATATATAACAATTGGTTTTTTGATCTCCTCTTTCATACCTTTCAGTAGTATCTTTAACCACATAATATTAGAACAATTAATTGTTGATGCCACATACTCGGCTTCAGCTGTAGATTGTGAGGTGCAATTTTGTTTCTTGCTTGTCCAGGAAATCAATCTCTTTCCCAAAAGAAATGCGCCACCTATGGTTCTTTTCCCATCATCCACGTTTCCAGCCCAATCAGAATCAGTGTAAACTTCGAGTTCAAACTTGTCATTCTTTTTGTAATACATACCATATTCATATGTACCCTTCAAATATCTCAAAATTCTTTTTACTGCCATCATATGAGTTTCCTTGGGATTGGCAGAAAATCTTGCAACAATTCCAACAGCCAGAGCAATATCAGGTCTACTGTGCACAACATATTGCAGCTTTCCAATCATTGACATGTAAAGGGTTTGATTCACTTCTTTTGTATCATCATTTTTTGTTAACTTTTGTCCAGTAGCCATGGGTGTACTTACTGGTTTTGATTCTTATATTCCAAAAAAATTTATTATCTCCTTGACATATTTTGATTGAGTAATATAGATACCATTCTTCATTTGATATATTTGTAAGCCAACAAAGAATTTGATTTCACCAAGCATAGACATCTCAAATTCAGTTTGCATCTCTTTTGCAAAGGTTTGGCATAACACATCTTTTCCACCAAATATAATGTCATCAACAAAAATTTCAGCTAATAAAGTACCTTTACCTTGTTCTATCTTCAAATATAGTTTGTTGTTGTCATTGGTTCTTGCGAATCCAATCTTTATCAGATAATTATGAAATCTCTCATACCATGCTCTTGGTGCTTGTTTCATTCCATATAGTTCCTTGTGTAGTCTGCAAACCATGTTCCTCTTGCTTGGGTCAACAAATCCATTAGCTTGTTCAATGTACACTTCTTCTTCTAATATCCCATTCATAAGTGTTGACTTAACATCCATTTGATAAACTCTAAAACCTTTGTAGGTTGCATTTGCAAGTAAAGTTTTGACTCCTTCCAACCTTGCAAATGGGGCGAATGTTTCTCCATAATCAATTCCTTCTTCTTGTGCATATCCCTTGCATACCAGTCTAGCTTTATTCCTTGCTACTTCTCCATGTTCATTCAGCTTATTTTTGAATACCCACTTAGTACCAATTACATTTTTGTCATTCATATGGGGTACAAGTGTCCAAGTTTTGTTATTTTCAATCTACTCAATCTCTTCATTCATGGCTTGTATCCAATCTTCATTTTCTACAACATCTTTTACTGTTTTAGGCTCAAAATCACATAACAAGCATGTACCGTCTCTCAACTTACTTCTTTTCATAAATGTAGAATCCTTTGATCCTATGATTTGATCATATTTGTGGTGCCTCCTTACATACTTTGCTAGATTAGGTTCTTGTCTTTCTTAAGATTCATTATCCTCGTTCAATTTAGGTTGATTCTATTTCTCGGCATCTCCATCAGATAGCTCATAAATTACCTCCTGTTGCCCGGCAACCTCATTCTGTGACTCGGAAGGTGCTAGCTGTTGCTTGGCAACCTCTTCCTCAGGTTCAGGTAATACATTATAATCTTCCTCATCTAGATAAAAAACTGATTTGTAATTTTCAGGTTCCTGTAAGCATTCTGCTTCATTTCTTTATGCATATTCATCAATTCTAACATTTGCACTTTCCACAATTTTGTTAGTGTTAGAATTAAAACACTTATATGCTTTGCTTTTAGCTGAATAACCAAGAAATATCCCTTCCTCACCTTTAGCATCAAGTTTTCTATTTATGTTATCCTTCAGTATGAAGCACTTACTTCCAAAAAATTTGAAATATCTTACATTAGGTGCATATCCATACCATAGCTCATAAGGTGTAGCATTAGTACCTTTCTTGACTTGTACTCTGTTTAGGGTATAGAATGTTGTACTCACAGCTTCTCTCCAATATTTTCGTGCAACATTTTTCTCCATCATTAGTGTTCTGGCATAGCCCATGATAGATCTATTTCTTCTTTTAGCAATACCATTCTGTGGTGGTGTCCTAGGTGCGGACATCTGTCTTTTAACACCTTGGTCATTAAAGAACCTGTTAAACTCATTAGAAATAAACTCACCTCCTCGGTTGTATCTCAAACATTTCAGACTTTTACCTGTCTCTTTTTCAACTTTTGCCAAGTACCACTTAAATAACTGGAAAGCATCATATTTTTCTTTAAGAAACATAACAGTCATCATTCTAGAGTAATCATCAACAAATAGAATGAAATATTTATCTCCACAGTAACTTTTCTCACCAATGGGACCACAAAGGTCAGTATGAACCAATTCTAGAATTTCCTCAGAAGTATGAGTCTTTCTCTTGAAACTAGATTTAGTCATTTTTCCCAACTGACATTGCTTACACATTGCATTTTTAGGTTTCTTTAACTTAGGCAGCCCTCTAACCTTTTTCATTTTGCTTATGCTTACCAAGTTATCAAAGTTTACATGACACAACCTTTTATGCCATAACCAAACATCAATATATTGTACAAACAAGCATGTCTCATCAGCTAAGTCTCGATAGAACAGGTTACCTTTTGTTTACTCTCTACTTCCAACTAGTTCTCTAGTGACACCATAGATCTTTGCCTTCTTGTGATGGAGCTCAACTCTGTAACCAGACGTATTCAGTTGTGCAACACTCAATAAATTATAGTTAAGATCATCAACCCAATATACATTATCACATCTGATCTTGTCAGTCAATTTAATTGATCCTTTCCATTTAACAAGACATGGTGCATCATTACCAAATTTAACATTACCACCTTTGCACTGATCTAAGGTCTTGAATTTATTTTTATCACCGGTCATGTGATGTGAACAACCACTGTCAATAATCCAATAATCACCTTTACTCATATAAGAAATTAATCCAGGTTTCTCATCATCATCAGAATCATCTTTCATAGCAACATACACAACTTCTATACCATTTTCATCAGAATTTTCAGATCCACTGTCAGAAGCTTCTTCAGCTATATAGCAAGATTTCTTACCTTTGTCTTTGTAATCCTTATACTTTCTGAAGTCTCGGTCATCCTTTTTGTCTTTGTACTTGATGTCTCTTCTTTCTTCTTTGTCATTCTTATCAGGAATCTAGCAGCAATATGACCAACTGTGTTACAAGAAAAACAAATGATAGGAAGTTTACCTTTGAATTTTCCTTTTCCTCTAGATAGTCTTCTTGCCATGAGTGCTTCAAGTTCTTCTAGATCATCATCAGTAGTGTCACTGTCACTGTTCACAAATTTCTTTCCTTTATTTAATTTGTTAAGGACCAACTGGTTCTTGAATGCAGATTCAATAGCTTGTGGAGTATAGTTATCAAAATTTGACATCTCAAATGCAGTAAGTCTGCCTACCAGACCTTCCAAAGTCAAATTGTTATTAGGAGTACATCTCAATTCTTGAATTGTAGTGACTCTAATAGCATATATATGAAGAAGATTCCTTAGTACCTTGCTCATAATGGTGTTATCATCAATGGCTCAATTAGCTCCTCTAATAGCATTTACAACTTCTTTTATCCTACCACAATATTGAACTATATTTTCTCCTTGCATTTTCATTTCATCAAACTTACCTCTTAAACTTTCAGATTTGGCTCTCAGCACAATTGTATCTCCTCCATATATGTTTTCTAGGGTATCCCCCATCTGCTTTGCATTTGTATAGTTCTTTATGTCTTCAAATTCAGGATAGCTTAAGGATGATGCGATCTCCAACATTGTTTGATTGTGTTCCTGCATTTCTCTTAATTGTTCAGCGGTGCGAGGTGTTTTAGGGGCTACATAATCATGTTCAATATAGCATTTAGCAGCATCACCAATACCACCTAGATGCAATTTCATCAAACTCTACCCTGCAGGGAAGTTATCTTTGTTCAACTTTGGTACCTCATTTTTATACATCTTGATCTTTCACTCCAAGTACCTTTAAAAACTATTTTCAAGAGACCAGAGCTCTGATACCAATTGTTAGAATGAATTTAGAATAACTGAGAGGGGGGGTGAATCAATTATCCACAAGTCTAGATGTACCAATTGAAACTTAATAGCATTTTAAGCAACTCAGGTCTACTCGGTAGCAATAGTATAAATCAACAACATAAGTATGCAGTATACTGTTCAAATGTAATAATCTTGTAGAAACTTAATAGTAAAACACAACATAAGCATTCACACAAGTTGACACCAATATTTAAGGTGGAAACCCAATTTGGGAAAAACCACCAATAACATGCTAATTTTCACTCTTCTGAAGTGAGCTCTACTAGGAACCAACCCTGTTAAAGGTTACAAAACACATTGCTAAATGTGACCTGGTTAAAGGATTTAACTACCCTGTCAGGAGTGGCCTTGTTAGAGGACTTAGAACATTCCACCTGAATGTCACCTTTCTCAAAGGATTTATACAATGATTGTTAGGTTAATCTGGTCTAAGGATTTTGACTGATACAATGGTTAGAAAGTAATCAAAAGGTGTTATATGATACATACAACTTGCTTTGCAAATCTAGATCTAGTTCAGCTCTAATGCTAATTCACTGAGTGGCCTCCATTCTCATTTCAATCTTCAGATCTTCTTGGAAATCCATCAAGCAATCACTTTTGCAATTCTCGGCTTCTCTACTCAGCCTTCTTTGCTAGATCATGCCAATCAGCCAATTAACCATGCAATCCTCTTTCATACACTTAGCACATACATCTCACACCTTGAACAACCCCTCGAGGTTATCTTATACCTCTTTATCTAGGTAAAATAAATCTTTACCGCTTAATCAAGATCGTAGATCTTAGGTTAGGTTGGATCCAATGGATCTTTCCATCATTTACATTTAATTTACTTCTCCAAAGCATCACTAATTAAATCTTGAATCCATGCGTTAATTATAGTTACCCATGCGTTAATTAATGTGGATCGATCATGCTTAGCCTTAATTAACTTTACATATCCCAATAGATTTAATTATGTCGGCTAGAGATCTCAAATCTCAACATTTACAAAAAAACTAGCGCTCGGCCGACACTGTGTTCTTCCTCTCGGTCATCACTATTTTCTCTGGTAATTTACTGGCACTCATTCGACATTAGAAATTATGCTCAACATACACTGGCGCTCAGTCGACACAAACTTTGCTCGGCATAAACTGTTCCCAGTAAACTAACATCTTCATTTTAGTGTTATAGATAAACAACACATTACTTTGCCAATGTGCCAACTGATCAAGTACCCTTGTAATTTCCTATAACTCAACCATTTCACTCAGTCTTCTTGTTATCTTTGCCTTCAAATCTTCTTCAGTAATCAATAGATATGAGACTCAAATAGATAGCAATAGTCTCACCAATTAAGGTTTGACATCAATGACAAAACAACAATTGTTTACATTGTGGCTTTCCAGCATAAACTTGGTGCTCCAGCATTGAAATTAATATATCTTCCTTCGTATTTGAAGAGTGGGTTATATCAACGTAGGAGCATCAATTTTATATATGAAGGTTTCCAATCTGCCTACGACACAGTAGAATTTCTTTCATAGTAGAGGAGTTGTAGAGGCAAACAATGAAGAGTTGCAAATTCAAATGATTGCTCACAACAAGAGAAATCAATTTGATGAGTAGGATCTACATTTATCACAGTAAAAATATTGTAACATGGGACTTTTTAAACATTTGAAATATAAATTGTGCTCTCAAGAAACCACATTTTTATGCCAATCTGTATAATGGACTGAGAAATGTGGTCTTGTGATTGTAGGAAGGCTTGGCACCATAAGGTGAAAATGCAGGCGGCCAATTTGTAGGGATTGTTTTGAGACCACCGCCTCCCTCCATCGATCTTTGCTTCGCTACCACTAAATTTGCCAAGCTTCACAAATAATTCTTCCTCCACTAAAATTGCCTTATCAAAATATATATTATAATATTGAGAGAGCTTGGACTGTAGGTACATTCTAGATTCATTCAAAATTCAATGGCCTGTCACTTTCATGATAGGCATATATGGTACCGTATTCTTGCGTTGGTTTTGATAGAGAATGTATTTATGGCATCCAGGACATGCATCACAGAATAGGGGGATTTTAATATATTTTTCAGCAGCTACAAATTTTAGGCACCAAAAAATTTACTGGTCGTCATACTTATCATACTTTTTCTGCCATGAGTGCGACAACAGAGAAAATTCTAGCTACCTGAATTTGAGCTTGAGACAACTTTCTGATCACTTGTTTCTCCCCAAAGGAAGCCTATCTGCTAAATATGTCCATGTTAATATAGAAAGAGAGACAAAACAAGAATAAGGAGAGGGAAGAGATATAAAGTGAAAGAGAGATAGAGAAAAGTAGGAGAGAGGAGGAAAGAAAGAGAAAAAGTGTGATAGAGGAGAGAGAAAGATATTTGTCACTCTGCCATTTGACATGTAATTCAATTGTACTAACTAATAAGTTGAAATTTCTACAAGACAAAGGGCTAAGGGAGGAAGTCACTTGGAAATTCCATAAGACATTTCATTTTTCATTGAATATACATACTAAGTTATAGAATCTTTGTAGGTAAGAGATTGTGAAACCCTACACAAATAAAAAAATTGATAAAAAACCATTCCAAAATTAATAAAAGAAACTAATGAAAAATGATATATGGAGTGGATGGTTAAATTGTCTTTCAATCTACTTAGATGAATGAAGATATAACGAGCAAAGGAGACAAGTAGATACCTGTTAGGATTGGATAATACTGAGAGGGGGGGTGAATCAGTATTACTGAACTTAATTAAATTCTTCAACCAATTAAACATTAACCATAAGCTTGCAGAAATGAAAAAAACATAAGAAAATAACACAGAGCTCATAACACCATTATTTGTTGTCAAGGAAACCCTGGCCAAGGGAAAACCCCAGTGGGGATGATACCCACAAGCATGCACTAAAGTATAGCGTCCCTGTTAGGAGACCTAGCCCTGTTAGGAGCTAAATATTACATAGTACATTTCCTTGTTAAAGGAATTACAACCCTAGTAAAGGCATACAACACCCTGTTAGGGGCCAACTGAGCATACAAATCTACAATAAAATTATGTTACAAAATGTTCTCAGTAAAGAACAATAACAAGCATCTCTAATTCTTAGATAGTTCCTACTTATATCTCATCAATGATCTCTATCATCCTCTGCTCTGACATTCGCATCTATCTTATAACATATCATCAATCCATGTCTATCACTCTTACTTCCACAAAAAGATCTTACATATATATCTTTCTCTTTCACTAAGTCGGCTCTCAATGCAAATATTACATAGTCAATTTTCAATACAAAATACATTTAATAAAGTAAATATCAAATGCATAGTCGGCACTCTTACATATTCAAAGTATAGGTTATCATCAACCATAATCCAATTCCAATTGCCAGGAGTCCACGTCATACTCCCTTAATCATCGCTATTGTTCAATTGCTCTGTATCACTGTTCTGCTATAGTCTGTCTGTCTTCAATTCTCTCTAACTCACTATAAACATTACCAAAACAAAATTGATCGTAGGTGGAGGTCACACATACCCAATACTCTCTTCCTCTAATCTCGCATGTCATAACTCATCGATCTTGATCTTCGATACCCAAAATACTTTTGTATCTCTACGTACTTCTGTACTTAGTCAATTTCTGAGTTAGCAAAAATTAACTTTATAGGAATCAATCTATAAACTAGATGTGTTGCCATAAATGACAACCAAAAATTGAATCACTTTACCCAAAATTAATCACTTGCCAACAATCTCTCCCTTTGGCATTGATGGCAACACTTAACAAAAAAAATGACTGAGTGTTCCAACAAAACAAAACAGTCTCCTCTATTATGTCTCCTTCCTTATTACTTCCTTCTTATCTCTTCTCCCATTCATTTTTTTCTTATCTTCTCCCCCTTTGACAACAATGAAAAAGGTGCATACAAAATAATAGGATTAGTGCTTGCTCACCAGTTTCAGAATATCTTGAAAGGAATCTTCCAAGATCTTCACTTCTGTACTCCATGTTTTAAATAATATTTGACTAACATGAATTACTCCATTCCATGAAAATGATGCGGTCTCTACTTCTTTCACCTTTGTAGGCATAAAATTAGTCAATGAATCTGTAACTTTCTCTAAGTCTGATATTTGTGCCTCAATTATGGATAGCTTATACTCTCCCTTTCTCAATATTCAATACACTGAGTTTCACCAAAATTCTTGTTACTTCCTTGTCTAACTCCTTTATAGATTGTGAAGAGGTTTCACAACTGTCCATCATATTGTTCAGAGTTGCCCTCTCCTTGGCAATAATGTCTTCAACGTTCTGAACATGCCTAATAGGATTCATACAGTAACTAAATAGTTTCCTTCCATATGCAATGCAACTCTTTGCATTTGTCAAACAAGTTTTCAGAATGCCTAAATCCCATGCAATATACTTGCAAAATTCAGAAAGCTTCTTCTCTGAATAGTTCTTTTCAGCCTTCTCTTCTGCAATCTTTATCAAATTCTCATAATATTCATCAAATTCATCAAGTGTTATCTTTAGATTTTCAATGTCATCTTTATGCTGGAAAACAATAGGTACTGGAAGCAATTTTTTCATAGTATCAATTGCCTTGGTAATTACTTTAGCCTTTTTATCACCTTTCTGTTCCGATCTTTCTTTGACTTTAGTTAGTGCAGTTAAAGCTAATTTTACTAGCTCATCTTCATCCATGTAGTCAACATTAACTTTTGTTGTTTTATCTTTGCTTTCCAACAATGATATGGAAGATGTGTTTACCTCTTTCTATTCATCCTTTTTATGTTCTTCCTTTTTCTCTTCTTCCTCTTTCTGCTCTTCCTTCTACTCTTCTTCCTCTTTTTTGCTCTGCTTCATCTGCAATAGTGTTGTCCACATTCCCTGCAAATGGGTCATTTTCATCATGTGATGTATCAAGTGTCACAGGCACACAAAAAAAATAGAAATCTGGTTGTGAATCAGCTTCGCTCTTCTCAGCATTTGCCTCAGTTGTCTTTGAAATTTCTCCCATTCCTAATGGTGTAGGCGAAGTGGTTTTAGGAGGTGGAGGCTTCTCAGGAGTGGTGTTCATCAATATTTTCTCCTGTGCTTTCTGAGTTTCCCTAGTGAATTCATCATATTTTCTTGCCATGATTTTTAGCAGTCTTGCCTTAGTCCTCAACAAAGGTTTCAATTCCTTGAATATTCTCTCTCTCTTGTAAAGATATTACAGGAAACATGTTGTCAATTTCCTAATTCCTGATTGTTTTTTCTTCAATTTGAGCTAACTGTTTCCTTGTCTCTAATCTCCCATACAGTTCTTCAGGTATGTTGCTCTCAATTTCCAATAGAGTATTTCTAAAAATAAGTAGGTGATTAACTACAACATATTTAATTTTCTGTTTGTCAGTCTCATCATACCTGTCATAGTATTTGTGAATTGAAACTAGCTTCCCTTGTTCTATAGCTCTCTTCTCTATCATCTTCAAGTCAAGATTCCATGCTTGATTACTCTTCTTAGGTCTCTTCTCTTCTCTCACAGTGCTTGGTTCCATAGATGACGTTTGCTTACTAGATCTGGTGTTTACTCTAGGAGTAATGGTTTTAGTTTGTGATGTCTTTTGTAATGGAGGAGGTGGACTGTCTACCATTAGTACTCCAGGAGTGGGAAGGGCTGCAGTACTAGCACTTGCCAAACCAGAAGATCATTCTTCCATTTTCTTTTTCACTTCTTTCAACTCTTCTTCTGTCAATCTTGCCTTAACACCACATTCATGTATAATGTTATCAATTTTCCTTTTCCTCAAACTTCTAGTCTATTTCTCTCTTACCTTAGTTGATTTCTCCTCACATGTTCCCCATATTTCTTCTGATGTATCAATCTCATATGCAAGAACATGTTCAACTTGCATGATCAATATCTCTAAACTTACTTCATATCCCATTGGATAACACCATTTCTTCCTAGGAGTGACTACCTCAGAGCATACACAATCAGTTTCAACCATGAAACAAATTGTATCTTTGTATTTTTCAACAATGTATTCATGTAATCTATATCTAGTTTTCATTTGCCTCTGAAGAATCTTAATCATACCAAACAATTCCCCATCAACCCATGTTTTGTTTTGTCTTCTGTAGCTTTGTGAAATCTAAATACTAGTAGGTATCCCTTTTCTCCAACCACTAGGGTTCATGCCAGGAAATTTGTGTTCAATGTGTATAAACATATACATCAATAGTGAGCCAAATCTGAAGGTCTTCGATCTATCTTTCTTTATCAGTTTAACATTCTCCAAAAATTGATGTGCCAATACTTCGCATAGGTTATATTTCATATTTTCTTTCACCATTTTCCATGCCATCATAATGACTCATGTAGATACTAAATTAGGTCTACTGCTGTAGTCGAATTTGTGGCCAAGTATCATAGAGATTAATCTCACATCTTGCTGAAAGATGTCATTTACTATCATCGCTCGCCTGTCCCATTTCAAGTGAGTTAGGGTTTTGACTTCTTTCTTCACATGTTTTTCTACAACAGGAATGATGCTAGTGTTTTCCAGTCCAATAATCTCACAAATTAAGTCACTACAGATCTTCACAGGTTGTTCGCCTATCCAAATGAATTGATCATGTACTCTTCTCAACAATGTCTTGATCCATTCTATTTCGTCAAATTTATACAAATCTAGAATTTTCATTATGCTCAATTGATTAATGTGTTTGTATTCATCTCTCATAATTCCTTTCTCAGTCATATACTCCATCTCAGTGGAAAGCTCATCAGTCCCAAGTATATCATACTTACAATGAATGTAAGCCCTAATATCTTCTACGTGTAATACGCCATGAGGGGTCTGAGAAAATTCTCCTTCGGGATCTTCTTCACAAGACTTGAATGAATGTTTCTTGAATTTATACCTAGGCCGATCTATGACATTGTAAATAACAGGTGCATCCATAGCTAGATGATGTAAATACCTCTATTCTGCTAAATTCTGAGTATTTTCTTCAATTGATCATGCATGAAAATTGTAGAATAGACTAAGTTCCTTCGCTCTCTAATCTCCTTAGGTCACTCTTGTCAAATGGTAAAGAAATAGATCATTGTATGGTGCTTTATACAAGTTTAAGTTAGAAGGGTTTATTTTACTCAATACTGTCCTATCGGCTGTAAATATAGCGATCACAATATATGCATCGATTGATGTTGAGCTCTTAGATGTATACTGCATTATGTCAGCCATGTTCATACCTAAGCTCGATTTGGGGCTGGATATATTCTGATATTTGTATCCAATGCTCCCCCTAAGTCCATGATCAGCCAATTAGGTCAATTCTGCTTTACTGCCATCAGGTGAAGATCCAATAGCATCTATTGTCTCTCCCTGAACTAGTGCCTCACTGGTTTCTTTGATCTTCCAAATTTTACCACTGTTGTTATCTTCTGATTTCTTGAAATAACTGTCAAAATCATTCTTCAAATCTACAACACTCTTGCCAATATCACTTCCACTCTTCTGTGAATTCATAGGAGGTGGTACTCTTCTATGGTTTACTCCCTTATACCTGCAAAACTTTGCTATATGCCCTGGATTATTGCATTTGTAACATAAAGGAGGTCTTCTTTCCTGATTTACTTATTACTTACAATACTTCGCAATGTGTCCAATATTATGTCATTTATAGCATGTAGGTTCTCTTCCATTGTCTTTTTTATATCCATGTTGATTAGGTTTCCTGCATTCTACTTTCTTGTGCCCATATCCATTGTAATTAAAACAATAACCAGAAAAAGTTTTAAAAGGGGCATTACCTATGCAGTTTCTCTTCATGTGTCCATATTTGTTACAACCAAAGCATCTACCTTTGAAGGGCCTGATCTTCTCTCTAGGTTCTTCAATGGGAGGTTTTTCAGCATCAATCTTCTCATCAGATTTCTCTTCCTGATTCTTTGAACATTCAGCTTCATTGAATCCAATACCAGTCATATCACCTTTAGGTTTTTGTCTGTCTCTTTGTTCATCGATCGAATCATTGCTGGTGTGAAGTTTCTCAATGTGTTTCTTTGCTTCAACAAGTTCACCTTTTATGATCTGATTGTATTTCTCCAGTTCTAGATAGTTGTTCTTGTAGTTGTCAGACTCATTCTTCATTTGATCAAATTCACTGTTTAGAGATTCTTCAACTTTCTTCTTAGCATCCTTTTGTATCTGAATTTCTTTAGTCATAGCCCTCATTCTCAAGTTTTAGGGTTTTATTTTCTTCTTTAAGTTGCTTTATCTAATCTAAATTATCTTCATCTGAATCCTCTTTTATCTGAACCATAAGATCTTGCCTTTGACTTCTGGAAAGTTCAAGTTGTTCCTTGAGTTTCTTTATAAATTTCTCAGCTCTTCGAATGTTGAATCTCAATTCTCTAGTCTTTGCTTTTGCTTTGTCAAGGTCTTCAAGTGCAACATTAAAGTTTTCTTTCAAACTATCCAAATCCATTCTGATCTCCCTTTAGCTGTTAGACTTTCTCTCCAAGGGCCAAAAGCTCTGATACCAATTGTTAGGATTGGATAATACTGAGAGGGGGGGTGAATCAATATTACTGAACTTAATTAAATTCTTCAACCAATTAAACATTAACCATAAGCTTGTAGAAATGAAAAGAACATAAACAAATAACACATATCTCATAACACTATTATTTGTTGTCAAGCAAACCCTGGCCAAGGGAAAACCCTGGTGAGGATGATACCCACAAGCATGCACTAAAGTATAGTGTCCCTGTTAGGAGCTGAATATTACATAGTACATTTACTTTTTAAAGGAATTACAACCCTGTTAAAGGCATCCAACACCTTGTTAGGGGCCAACTGAGCATACAACTCTACAATAAAATCCTGTTACAAAATGTTCTCAGTAAAGAACAATAACAAGCATCTCTAATGCTTAGATAGTTCCTGTTTATAGCTCATCAATGATCTCTGTCATCCTCTGCTCTAACATTCATATCTATCTTATAACATATCATCAATCCATGTCTATCACTCTTACTTCCACAAAAAGATCTTACATATATATTTTTCTCTTTCACTAAGTCAGCTCTCAATGCAAATATTACATAGTCGGCTTTCAATACAAAATACATTTAATGAAGTAAATATCAAATGCATAGTCAACGCTCTTACATATTCAAATTATAGGTTATCATCAACCATAATCCAACTCTGATTTCCAAGAGTCCACATCATACTCCCTTAATCATCGCTACTGTCCAACTGCTTTGTATCACTATTCTGTTGCAGTTTATCTATCTTCAATTCTCTCTAACTCGCTATAAACATTACCAAAAAAAAACCGATCTTAGGTGGAGCTCACACATACCCCATAATGTCTTCCTCTAAGCTCGCATGTCATAACTCATCGATCTCGGTCTTTGATACCCAAAATACTTATGTATCTCTACTTCTGTACTTACTCGATTCTGAGTTAGCAAAACTTAACTTTAAAAGAATTGATCTGTAAACCAGATGTGTTGCCATAAATGACAACCAAAAAGTGAATCACTTTACCCAGAATTGATCACTTGCCAACAATACCTAGGGAGAGGTAGGAGGGGAGATTAATAAAAGACAAAGAGAAGATACAATGGAAAAATATAGAAATATAATGTCTAGAAATTAAGGTACAAAACATATTATGAACATGCTCTATTTACATAATATAAATTTAATTTTGAAATAATAATATATTATAATTGATATTAAAAATATCACATGGATTTAAATATATAATAATATACTTATGATGACATCAATTTTTCATTAGTATTCAAACAACATTTTCGGTAAGCTTACACAGAAAGACAGTAAAGGGCAAACTGAAGATCGGATAAGAAAATCACCAAAAATGACTAAGTACAAAGAGAACCGATGACATAAGGTAGTGTGTACACTGAAAACCGCAATGCAAAAAGATAGAGTGGAACCCGACAGAGGAACCCGAAATGCAAGTTACAGTGTAGACTGACAAAACAGATACAGAGCAATCGACAGTAAAAACTGAAGGACAGTCAAGCATGACCGAAAGACAGAACTGAAAGTCAGTTGCAGCCCGCAAAAAGTGGATCTAACTTCCACGTCAGATAAAGCAAGGGTATTCTATTTATAGGATATTTAATTGTTTTAAATCCATTTCTTTAGGGACAAGAAACATTAATGTAACTGTTTTAATCAGTCTAACTGATTTAAAACACATAGACTAGGAGATCTAGGTGAAAGTTGTAAACTTGATCTTAGAGTTAACATTGTTTTTATCACAACTCAATGAAGTCAATCCATTTATAAATAGATGATGTAATCATTCATTAGAATGTGTGTGAAAGAGAGAGGAGAACCTAACAAACACATCTATGGATTGAATTGAGAGTTTCAAGAACCAGAATAGAAAAAGAAGAATTTGGTTAGCAAAACCAAGAATAGAGGAAACCGATAATCAGAGGTATTATTCAATCACAGCTAAGGTGATATTATTCTTATGTGAACTACATAGGATCTGTATCAGCAATAGGAGATTGCATTTACCAAGTCAATTTGTAATTTGCTGTCATTCTAATAAGTGGAGCAAAGTGTAAAAATTTCTTTCAAGAAAGGTGGATTTAACAGTCCAATATCAAATCTCTTAACCGAGTGCACACTTAACAATGTTGCTAAAAGCTCTTAATAGAGTAGAATTTAACAGGTCTCCACTGATACTCCTAATAGGGTAGATCATCAGAAGTGATCAAAATTGTAAGCCTTAATCAGCCCCTTCCATTCTGCAGATAGTGAAGTTTTGTGGGTACCATCCCCACCATAGTTTTTACTTCCTAATAGGAGTTTTCTATGATATCATATCTTGTGTTATGTGTCAATTATATTTATGAATGTTTCTATGAATGAATCACATGTTTATTAATGTTATGAATTTATATAACTCACACAAAGATAGTATAGAATAGATTGAATTGATAAGAAATTGATTACAAAGGTTAATTGATGAAAGGATAAGAAAAAGTTTTAGGGGTACTGATTCACCCCTCCTCTCTCAGTACTACTTCCCATTAAACCCAACAATTGGTATTAGAGATAGGTCTCTTCTTGAAAATATCAAAGGCTTAAGGGAAAAGATCATACAATGGAGAAGTAGAAACTTGATTAAAATATTGAGAATAAAAAGCTTGAGATATAGATGTTCTATGAACAGTATAAAGAAGCTAGAATCAAGATGAGAGAGTTGCTGAATGAGAGGAAAGGAATGGAAACTCGAAGCAATGAAAAAGATTATCAGAAGAGAACATCACAAATCTAAAGGAGATCAATCAACATCTGACAAAGCAAATAAAGATGTTGCAAATCAGTCAAGAGACCCAGATGGTTAGAATGATTGATGTGATGAGTTCTGCTAGAAAAGCTGAAACAAAAAAGAACACTAGCTACTGATGACATGAGGAAGATTACAGAGAAATTGCAAGAAAATTAGTTAGAAATTCAAAGACATGTTGAGCATCACCATGAGATCACAAATCAAATTATTCTTATGAGTCAAGAAGCAAACTGAATGAATGTTGAACTCATTGAAAGAATACAGATTATCGGTGAACTAAGAGAAGAAAATGAAAAACTAAAGCATGAGGTTAGAATTCAGCAACAACATAATGAAGTTATCAGAAAGGTTGAAGAGAGCAATAAAAGAATGGATGATTTTCTAGAAGGAAAATGAAGAGTCAACAACAACAATGGTCTAGGCTTTACTGAAAATGAAGAATCATCAAATCAACCCAATTCAAAGAATGTTTATGAAAATCCAAGACCAAGAAAGCTTACATGCAAACACTGTGGAAAGCAAGGTCACACATAATATGTATGTAGACGCAAAATAAAAGGTATTCCTAAATCTACATCTTCATTCATAGGATTCTGTTATAAGTATAACAAGAAAGGACATAAAGCATATGAATGTAAGTCTAAAATGGATCAACCAAAGAAGGAAACCTACATGGACAAATACTGTCCTACATGCAAGATGAATGAGCACACAATTATTGAATGCTGGAAAAAGAAAAGGCAAGCATGGAAGCCAAAAGGTCAAGAAACTCCATATCAACCAAAGAGAATCGGTAATCAATATGTATGGGACTACAATACTTGGACAAACTATACAACATGTGGTAGATATGGTCACATTGCTGCACACTGTATGAGACTATGGACTAGAAAGTCTATAGGATGGACTAACCCTGGAATGGCATGCTTACACTGTCATAAAGTTGGTCATCTCAAAAAGGACTACAGAGACCGAATGACAAAGACAAGCACATATTCCAATGGAAACACAATTGAAGATATCTGGAAGGCTAGAGACAAGATGTGGAGAAAAGCTTCAAGCAATGATGAAGCTGGAACGAGCAATGCAAATGGTGACACCCCATCCAATAGATCCGGTGACATCACCAACCCCACCTAAGAAGAACAAGTAAGTATGGAACTACATTAAACAATAAGCTATTGCTTTACACCAGTTCCACAATATGATGAAATAATTCCAAATTAGCATAAGAAAGATGCATTATGGTTATACTTGTTAAAATATGTAAGAACTGTGTCTTCGGGCGTATATACCGAAACCCGTCAGTATACACTTAAAGCAAAGACTGCCTACATTTACCAAGAGACGTCGGTTATAAGAAAAATTTGTTAGTATTGACCGAGACACATTGGTAAACAAACACATGAACATATTGTTTGTGTTACCGAAACCTATCGGTAAAAGTAGAGTGAACATTGATTGCTCTGAAATGTTGTAAGTGACACCGATGGAAATAGAGTCTTCACAGACGAACTCAGTCTTTAGACACCGACGAGTTGGTGAGCATTTATGACATGTATTTTAGGGCAACAAATATAAATAGGGCATCATAATGCTTCATTTGTCACAACACCCAGAGCAGAGCGAGCGAAGGTGATTTTGAGCAGAAAGCATCCAATCCACAGAGCGATCACGACTCGACCTCCAAGCACTCCAAATCAGTTCAGAGATCTTAGCAAGCAAAAAAAGTAAGTTCTTCAAGACCGACAAATCCGTTTTCATGCATTTATGTAGAAGCCCTAATTTTCTGAAAATGACATCAACTTCACGATCTGTGAAATCTAAAAATGTAAAGAAGAATGAGTTCAAACTCATCAAGAACATTGCATGTGAAGAACCCAATTAAAAGATCCATCCAGAGGTTGCCTCACAACCCGATGACGCTGGTGTGTTTTTGCGCATTCCAGCTAGGGTTTTGCTGGTTGAAGACATCCGATCCTTCATACACTGCAAGATTGCAGAGATTGGAATGTCAGAGGTGGAAGAAGCTTACCAGAAGCTTTGTAACAATGATGGAACCTGTAAGGAAGAACACAAGCACATTGAGGTAAAAGGGCTTACCAATGCCCTAAAGTTTCTTAAGGTCTTCAAAACCGATTGGATTTGATTAGTACTATGTAGAATGCATAACAACAAGTTATGGTTGGATGAACCAAGGGAAATCATCCGAGATGTCATCCATGTAGTCATTGGTTACCCCGTAACCGATAAAGTAAAGGCACTAAAGCATCCGCCGAAGGAAGAGACCAAAAAGATGACTGGAACCAAATGGGATGGCCGTGGATTGAAAGTGACAATAATAACCGATGATGAGATTAAGTTTGGTGCATGTGTATTGGGCTACAAATTCTTCCAGGCCAGCAGATTAAACGATATTTCATCAGGTGTTGTGGACACAGCTTACAAAATTGTGAAGAAAGGTACACAGTTGGACTTATCCGAGCTACTTCTAAATTAGTTGAAGGAAAACCTAAAGACAATAAGGAATGAAAAGTCAAACACCTGTAAGTTTGGCTCATTAATCATGTGTATTTTATTCTATTTTCAAGAAAAATTCCCATCAATACGAGATGTGAAATGGGACAGCACCAAACCAGTCACCATGCAAATCAGTGAGCACATAGCTGCACTGGGAGATAATTTTGAAATAGTCATGGATGAATACTTTAATGTATTCAAAGACCAAATGCAAAAGAGGGTAAGGATCCCCAAGCAACTCATCAAGAAATATAAGGATGAGATATGCTTCATGTTTGACATAGATCATACATTCATCAATCCTACAGTGGCAAGGACAACATGGTTGCAACCACTGGAATATGAGATCAACATTGATCTTGCAACAAAGGCAATTGATGCCTTAATCAATGAATCAATGGACAAAAGCGAACAAGGTTTGGCACATATGAAGATGCCAAATAAAGAATTAAATTAGACCTAGTTGTCAAGAAGATAGTGAAAAAGAAGGACAAAATGGTCAAGAATCTCAAGAAGATTCTATCAGTAGACAAGGAAGAAGCTGAGTAGGTTGAAGAAATTGAACAAGAGGAGGAAACCAAAGAGTAAGTGTCTATCGGTAAAGATGAAGAAAATATTGACTCTGAGGAAACAGAGTCAGAATCACCACCTCCTCCACCATCAAAGAAACCAAGAACTACAGCTGCTTCAAGGACAAGAAGCCAAATGTCCAAAGAATCTACTCCTTCACCTCTTAAGAAAGGAAAAGTCAGGACTTACAAGAGAAAATCTCCAGCACTGAAGAGAGGACAAAACAAGAAGGGTAGAAAATACATCAGAACCTGAGAGGATATAGAGGACATCGAGCAAGATGAAGCCTTAGAGGCAAAAAGTGTCAAGGTAAAAGAACCCGACACTATTGATGACATTTGTGTTTATATTGAAAATTCTGGATCCATTACTGATCCACACATTAGGAAATGGGGGAAAAGAAATCAAGAAGATCAAAATAAAATTGAAGAAGCCATGATAGCTAAAATGTATAACTTCAAATATGCACCCATGCAATTTGAAGGAAGTTATGTTCCATGGGAACTATTGGATAGATTATCCGCCCATTGGACATTTGCTTTGGCAAATGAGAAAGAAATCAGAGAGAGAGTACTTGTCTCTCTAATGCCACCTGAATCAACAAAGGTAGAGATAAATGAAATGATGGAGAAACACAAGAAAGAATTCTCACCAAAGCTAAGGGCATACAAATTTCTTGAAGGCAAGTTGATTGAACTTGAAAAGGATAGCCACAATAAATGGTGCAAAATCATGAAAAGACTAGTTGAGAAAGACAACCCTGACAAAGACCTTCAACAACAAGATGTTGATAAGGCAACCCAAGATAATACATCCATTGAGCTGGATAAAGAAGAAGATGATACAATAGGGAATAAGACTATCGATGTGGTAGATGAAACATGGGATGATACCACAAATGACAATGTTCTAGATACCAATGTCATCGATATTACTGATGACCCAGCAAATGAAATCAATAAGGATGAAGATGTCATTGTTGCAAAAGATACAACTGATGAACATGAAACAACACTTGATGGCACACAGGTGAACATTCCAGGAAAACTGCCAATATTGATAAAGGCTATCAATATCATGCAAGAAGCAAGTAAATCACCTAACAAGGAAACTCCAAAAGATGCAGGAGAAGAAGCAAATAAAGACAACATCGATGGTCAGCAAAACATCGGAGATACTCAAGATGTAACCGAAACTAACAAGGTTACAGAAGGAGATAAGGAAAAAGATGTGGAAACTCGAGACAAGAATGAGAACACCAAAATAGATGATGGAAAGGACACCAATGAAGGAGACAAACTAAAAGATGGAACTCCTAAGAAAATAGACAAAGGTGCTACCGATGATGTTAAGGTGAATGTAGAGACGTCTGCAGACACCTGACAAGCTGAAATTGATGCAAAGCAGCATAAAGAAGCACAATAGGTCACATCATCAAGTACAACAGAAAAGGCTGAGAAATTAGCAATGGTGCTACATTCTACTGAGTCACAAAAGAAGAAGAAGAAAACAAAGAAGAACAAGTTAGAGGTAACACTAGATGAAATCATTGAAATACCAAAATGTGACCCCTCTACACTTGACATGGATGCACTACAAGAATATGCCAGAGGAAGGTATTGCAAGAAAAGTTGAAGAAACAACATAAGGAATCAATGGTACTAGAGACAACATGAGACATTCTACATCAAATTGTACCCAATGTTGATATTGATCAAAACAAGCCTATACTTGATCAACTAGCTACCCTCACTGATGCAATCACCACTCAGAATATTGATGCTGAAAAGGCAATTGAGGAGAGAGTAGAAATGAAGTACCAACAAAAGCTCTTAGAGAACATCAGCCAAGAAGTGGCAGAGAATAAGGTAAAGCTATCAGAATTCATATCTGAATTAGACCCCATTATATCTCAAGCTATAACCTTAATTCAAAAGCTAAGCATCATAGAAAAGTTCACTAAAGAAAATAGTGACAATATAGCAAAGCTAGATACAGATCTAGCAAACAGTGCTAGTAGCTTAACTACAAATGGATAAAATGCACTCAAACTACATTATGAAAAGATCGTTGAAGTAAAATAGTTAAGGCAGGAGCTGTGGGAGGTAGAGACACATTTCAGAGAAGAAGTAACCGAGCTACAAGCTCAACTTCTACCAAATCTTACACTGCTTCAACATCATATCAGTTCTGTAAGGCAACTGATAGCAACTCCCAAGATGTTTGTAGCTGACAACATCTATGATATGAATTCAAAGATAACACTTGAGCATATGGCTCTAGAAAACCTAAGAGAGCAATGGGAGAAAATTATGGAAGACATGAAGTCTTCTCATTCACACGTTTTTGATAAGCTCTAAGGTAAACAACCTTTGCCCTTAATATCAAATAAAGGGGGAAATGATACATTGTACACAATATCATTGAAAATGTTATGTACACTCATTCAGATGGGCAAAAGGTAGATATGTATATGTGTATTCATAAAGGGACAATGATATGAAGAAGGAAAATATATCATATGTACAGATATACCGACATATACATAGGGGGAGTCATTAAATGACTAAGGATTATATATGTTGTATATACTTAACATTTTGTTAGTATTTTGCACATATCATTTTTTGATACTAATGTCAAAGGGGGAGATTGATGACATTAATTTGTCATTAGTATTCAAACAACATTTTTGGTAAGCTTACACCAAAAGATAGTAAAGGGCAAACCGAAGATCAGATAAGAAGATCACCAAAAATGACTAAGTATAGAGAGAACCGATGACACAAGGTAGTGTGTACACTGAAAATTGTAATGCAAAAAGATAGAGTGGAACCCGATAGAGGAACCCAAAATGCAAGTTACAGTAAAGACTAAAAAAACAGATACAGAGCAACCGACAGTAAAAACCAAAGGACAGTCAAGCATGACTGAAAGACAGAACCGAAAGTCAGTTGCAGCCCGCAAAAAGTGGATCTGACTTCCACATCAGATAAAGAAAGGGTATTCTATTTATAGGATATTTAATTATTTTAAATCCATTTCTTTAGGGACAAGAAACATTAATGTAAGTGTTTTAATCAGTCTAACTGATTTAAAACACATAGA
>MU227650.1:719538-738490 GCA_018584345.1 Thuja plicata
TTTATAGGATATTTAATTATTTTAAATCCATTTCTTTAGGGACAAGAAACATTAATGTAAGTGTTTTAATCAGTCTAACTGATTTAAAACACATAGACTAGGAGATCTAGGTGAAAGTTGTAAACCTGATCTTAGAGTTAACATTGTTTTTATCACAACTCGATGAAGTCAATCCATCTATAAATAGATGATGCAGTCACTCATTAGAATGTGTGTGAAAGAGAGAGGAGAACAAAATGAACACATCTATGGATTGAATTGAGAGTTTCAAGAACTAGAACAGAAAAAGAAGAATTTGGTTAGTAGAACCAAGAACAGAGGAAACCGATAATCAGAGGTATTATTCAATCACAGCTAAGGTGATATTATTTTTATGTGAACTACATAGGATCTGTATCAGAAATAGGAGTTGCATTTACCAGGTCAATTTGTAATTTGCTGTCATTCTAACAAGTGGAGCAAAGTGTAAAAATTCCTTTCAAGAAAGGTGGATTTAACAGTCCAATATCAAATCTCTTAACCGAGTGCACACTTAACAGTGTTGCTAAAAGCTCTTAACAAAGTAGACTTTAACAGGTCTCCACCGATACTCCTAACAGGGTAGATCATCAGAAGTGATCAAAATTGTAAGCATTAATCAGCCCCTTCCATTCTGCAGATAGTGAAGTTTTGTGGGTACCATCCCACCGCAATTTTTACTTCCTAACAGGAGTTTTCTGTGATATCATATCTTGTGTTATGTGTCAATTATATTCATGAATTTTTCTATGAATGACTCACATGTTTATTAATGTTATGAATTGATATAACTCACACAAAGATAGTATAGATCAGATTGAATGGATATGCAATTGATTACAAAGGTTAATTGATGAAAGGATAAGAAAAAGTTTTAGAGGTACTGATTCACCCCTCCCCTCTCAGTACTACTTCCCATTAAACCCAACAACTTAACACATAATATTGTTTGAATAACATATAATATAGTTCTATTTAATGTTAGAATTATAAATTAGTAATTAAATAATAACATATAATTAATTACATTAATTTATATTAATTTAGTTAAATATTTTATTTTTAAATTATATTTGATTAATATTTTGTTTAGTTATGTATAATCTTTAGGTTATAACATAAATCATTAAGGATTTATATTTTGGATTATAAATTACTTTTAAATTTAATTTTAAGAGTTCGACAGACTTGGGACCAACTCATAGCACAAGCTGAATTTGCTTACAATGACACTGTGAATAGAACACTGGTAGGAGTCCCTTTCATATAGTTTATGACATTCATCCAAGAGGCATTTGTGAGCTTGTAGATTTGGTAGATAAAGCCACTAGAAGTGGTTATGCAAAGGACTTTGCTCACTCCATGAAAGAGGTTCATGATACAATTAAGCAAGCACTAATAGACAATACCAATAAGATCAAGAAAAAGGTTGATGAAAGACGAAAGGATGTTAAATTCCAAGTTGGGGACCTATACATGGTTTCTCACACAAAATTTGATTACTTTGAGTTCATGCTCAAGTTTCATTGATTACCTCGATGTTGATGGAGACTATCTACTCTCCAAATAGTGTGGTTTCACGCTATATACCTTTATTAATTGTTACCTAGAAAATAGCACGTGAAGTTCTTTTTAGATGATGCATTAACAAGGACCTTAGTGTAGGATGATACGTAGGTACGATGGATACCATGTAACATAGAAATTATTTTCCCAAATAATTTTTAGTGATAAGGTATCTTTCATTCTACATTTTAACTTGATAATTATAGAATTCTATGATGGTATGTGCTCTTTTATATTGAGATAAAATGTTCATAGTTTTTAGTATGCTAAACTTTCATTTATCGGTGTCATGGTACATATTTACTAGAAGAATTGTTATCAACCAATATTTAAAATTTCTTATATCAAAAAATCTCCTAAGAAAGTAGCAGTCCTGAAAGTAGATCCCTTGTTTTTTCAAGAGTCTAAGATGTTGAACTTTTGCAAATTTTATATTTTACTTTGTTTTGGTGTTTCATTAGTAAATTCTATTAAATCTGTCCATGGGAATATAGAAAGAGAGACAAAAAAGGAATAAGGAGAGGGAAGAGATATAAAGTGAAAGAGAGATAGAGAGAAGTAGGAGAGAGGAGGCAAGAAAGAGAAAAAGTGTGATAGAGGAGAGAGAAAGATATCTGTCACTCTACCATTTGACATGTCATTCAATTGTACTAACTAATAAGTTGAAATTTCTACAAGACAACGGGCTAAGGGAGGAAGTCACTTGGAAATTCCATAAGACATTTCATTTTTAATTGGATATACATACTAAGTTATAGAATCTTTGTAGATAAGAGATTGTGAAACCCTACACAAATAAAAAAATTTGACAAAAAGCCATTCCAAAATTAATAAAAGAAACTAATGGAAAATGATAGATGGAGTGGATCTTTCAATTGCCTTGCAAGCTACTTAGATGAATGGAGATATAACGAGCAAAGGATACAAGTAGATACCTAGGGAGAGGTAGGAGGGCAGATTAATAAAAGACAAAGATAAGATACAATGGAAAAAATCTAGAAATATAATGTCTAGAAATTCAGGTACAAAACATAATATGAACATGCTCTATTTACATAATATAAATTTAATTTTGAAATAATAATATATTAATATATTATATTTGATATTAAAAATATCACATAATTTTAAATATATAATAATATACTTAACACATAATATTTTTTAAATAACATATAATATAATTCTATTTAATATTAGAATTATAAATTAGTATTATTGTACTTGCAGTAGACAATATACTATTGCATTCACTTCTCCACAAATAGTGAATTAGTTTTGCACCAATCAACCAATCATAAATCACTATTTTTTATTTGTTCCATGATTTGGTCTTATAGGACCCCTTTTTTTGGAGAAATTAAAATATTTGAGACACACATATTGTATATATTAAGTGCATTATTTTTATTATATTTTAAAAATAATTTTATTCAAAATACTTATTTAAAATTTTAAAATATTTTTTTAATATTATTTTTATTTCTTATAGTGATTGGTATTATATATTATTTTAAAATTTTATTCAAATTTATTTTAATAATAATTATATAATTATATATTATTTATTAAATGTTTTTTTTAATAATTTAATATTATTAAATTTTTTATATAATTTATATCTTGAAATTTAATTAATTATAAATTATTTATGCTATAATATAATATTTATTAAAATAAATAAGAATATTTTTTAAGAAATGCATATAATTAATATTTAATTTATTAAAAGACATAACATAATATCAAAAAATAATTATATTTCCCTAAAAGTTACTAAAAGTTGTCCCTCTTGGATTCCTTGGTGAGACCTATGGTACTTTATGGCTCTATTGTTTGGTGGTCGTCCCTTCTGGATTCTGATTGGGCCTCTATTGAGCATGTTCAGACTATCTTCCTTCGACGTATCATCAGATGTCATCAGTCCACCTCTCATAGCATCATTCTGGCTGAGTTCGGGGCTCATCCCTTTAGATTGGGGGCCATCTTTGATCTGGTTTGGTTTATTCATCGCCTCCGTTGTTTTGCGGATTCCAACGATGGTCACAACAGATACTCCTACCTGGCCTATTGCTCTTCAGTGGCGCTTTCCAAGTCAGACCCCTCCCCTAGAGCCCGTTGTTGGTATGCCCATGCCTCATCCCTTTTAGGTTCCATCAGGATTGACATTGATCACCTCCCCCTATCAGTTCTCGCTTGGCGCTCCGACTCACCTCCTCCCTTCCAGACATGAGTTGAACAGACATGTCAAACTTGACATATACAAGCAATATATCACCACGACTTAGATCAACCCGTGTGGGGGTCTGCGCCCGAGGATGGCTTTTTATGCAGAGCACTTTTTAGACATTCGGGATGGGATTATTGTTCGTCCTAGATACTTATCTCAGCGTTGGTGCCACGCCCTTCGCATCACATTGGGATCTTTTAGGGTTGGATCTCACCGCCTTCGGGCCCAGACAGACCATCACATTGACAGAGATGATCGGATTTGCAGGTTATGCACCCTGGCCGAGATTGAGACTGAGACACACTTCATCTTCCATTGTCCTACTTACTATGAGTTCAGAGGGAGATTCTATTGCTTATTCAGAGGGTGCAGTTCCTTGACTACTTTCTTCAGCTACACCGATCAGAGATGCCTGACACTTTATCTCCCTGAGACTGTACAGCTCCGCGAGCATACTCTACAACTTATTTTCCCCCAGAGACAAATATCTGATCAGCTCATTACGGCCTTCTTCTCGCCCTCGTCTCCTTTACGGGGGGGAAGCAACCTCACATTACCTCCATCACCAGCCACTCTAGATCTGTAAGACCCCACATCACCTTTACCCGTCAGCGACACATCTCTAGCAGCTCACAAGGACGACCCATGGTTCCTGCTCATCTGGATCATTATCCTTCAGTGTTGGATTTCTTTCTACCTGAAAATGATCCTTAGTCCTTCTCTTGTGTCTGTTCTTCTTGCCTGTTGTTTCTTGTTCTCTTCTTTCCTTTTTCGCTCTTGGTTGTTTTCCCGGCCACTATTTGGTGGTCTATTGGTTCACTGTTCCTTTTGTTGTATCTTTCCAGTCCCTTAGACCCTTGTTGGTCTTTTGTTGGACATTAATAAATTTATCTTATCTATCTTATCTTATATGAATTTTAAAAGTTAAATAATAATAACAATAATATATTCATTCAATATACATCTTAAATAACTTAATTATATATTATATGACATAAAAAATTAATAGAATTATCTATATATGTATTTTTAAAAGCTACTTATATTAAATTATTAAATTTTTTATATAATATACATATTAAAATTTCTAAATTATATAATATTTTCTAATATAATTATTATAAAAATAAATTAAATAAAAATAAAAATAATTTTCATATTTCTATTATATTATACTAAACGGCAAGTGTGGAACTTGTTAAATAATAGTATATAATTAATTAAGAATATGTTAAATATTATTAAGTTTTCAAATATCTGAAGAATTCTAAATAAAGGAAAACTCTTGGTTGAATTTCTAGTTTTGATTGTGTATGTTTTTGTTCAAAGTGGAAAAAAAATTCAAGAAACTGAATAAAATAGATAGAAATGAAAAGGAGCCTCCATGCATGATGCAATGAAAAGGAGGCTCCATGCACGATGCGGGAATTGTGGTATTTCTGTTTGTGTTGATGCTTCATCCCATGCAAAGGAAAACAAATAGCACAGCTCCTTCTTTTTCATTTTTTATTTTTTTTTATAGAAAAGCTAAAGTTTAAGTAAGTATTAAACTTACTTTTATATTTAAAACTCAAAGTTTATTTTAAAAAAAATAAAAAAAGTCATTTATTTAAACCTTTTTCCCATTCCTTAATAAAAAATATATAAATATAAATTATAAATGGATAGAAGGAGCCTCCGTGCATTATGCGGAATTTGTGGGATTTGCAATCCTCTATTTGGGATTGACTGCTTTGTATTGACTGTTTTATGAAATGCAAAGTGAGAGTATAGAAAGATTATCCATCTCTTAAACCTTTTTTAAATACAAGAAAGATTATCTCTTTGAACATACATTTTGAAGTCAGGGTTTGAGGGAAGAAATGGGAGAAAACAGTGAGGAGATGAATTTCTCAACGATCCAGGAGGGAGTGCAGAAGATTGATGCCAAGTGGTTAGAGTGGCTCATTCAAAGAAATTATAGAGTTGCAGACAGTGACAATAAATTTCACGAGTTGTGGCGCAGTTCGATGTCCGACGTGTGTACTGGGCTTCCTTTTTCCAAATTGGTAGCTACCTTCCACAAGATATGTGGAGGACAAATCATGTCAAATTCCCCTCCTCAACTGCAACTGCAAAACCAACAAAACAGTGATTTTCCTGAGAAGAACCGTTATCAGAATGAGGACTTTCCATATCTGGATTTCCATGTAATAGAGGAGATTTTGCGAAGACTTCCACTGCCTTCGTTATTGAGGGCAAAGATTGTTTGCAAAGACTGGAATCAGGTAATATCGGCCACAACTTTCAATATCCTTAATGGTAAAGATAATCATGTATTTGTGATGCAGCACATGGTGGTGGGCTTTGAAAGAATCGCCCTCTTCAGTAGGGCACTGAACCGGTGGTTTCAAATCCCCTTATTACCCCAGGAGAGATGGAGAGGTTGGAAGTCTCAGTTTGATGGCGGCCAGCTCTACCTTTGTGCTGCAGCAGCAGGGGTTTACCTCTTTCTTGATTGGGATCATACACGTCGTAAGCCGCTCGTTATTATTAATCCTATAACCTTGCAGCGCAGGGAGTTGCCTCCTCTTCCAGACCACTATGAATGGATGAAAGGAACGGCTGTGGAACTCATTGTCCACTCTGACCACTTTGATATTATTGCTTTAGGAATCGCAATAAGAACATCAGATTGTTGTGCTTTGCTCTACAATTCAACAACAAATGAGTGGACGACTGTCCCTGCCAGACTTGCCGTTCTGCAAGATGTCCTTTTTACTATTGTCTGCTGGATAAAACACCCTTGGAGGAGTGTTTTGCACAATGGTGTCATCTACTTTACGCAGGACTATGGTGGTCAGCTAGGTTGTTATGACATTGCCTCTAAGGAGTTTAAGTTTAGGGAGATTGAAGGAAGGTTGCCTTCAGATATTGATTATCATGATCATGGTAATAATCTTCATTCCTCTTTACCTTCCTTAGTTGTGTGTAATGGAAAGCTGCTTTTGGTGGGGAGGTTAGAGAAGGGGGTAGGAGGGTCCATATGGGGCAGATTCCCTTTCATCGAGCATTCAGTTGTCGGGATATGGGAGTTGTATAATAATATCACATGGTGTTGGTTTCTGATTTCAGAGACTCCCCAGGATCTATTAGAAGACACAGTGAAGTCATCCCATGGAACAGATTTCTTGGTTGCTGCTTCTTCAGATATAATTTGGCTTACTATTAGAGGAAGCAGGAATTTGTTGACCCTTGATTTGAGATCAATGGAGTGGAGTGTGCTACCAGGCTGCCCAGCTGAAGATACTGTTGATACCTTTCCAAGGAGCGCAGTTTGTGGAACTTTGTCTATTGACAACATTTCATTGTTCCACTAGTATGTACTATTAAGACCACAAACAATTTTTTTTTAATTTCAATTTTACAGGCTTTTGTAGATTCTACAGTGCCAACAAATTTTCCATTCTGTTTCGCAAAAACATTCCATTCTTTTTTGCAATATTATAAATAGTGAAAATATTATGTTAATTTTATAATATTCAACATGCATTTTAGTCATCTTAGACTTATAATATTACTAGCACTTGTACCAACCGGGTGCAAGGGTTACGCCGATTGTAATTTATGCCATATTGGCCATAAGAAAACCAATTAGATAGCAAAGCCCATCACCATCTCTTCCGAAATTGACCCTCTCCAAAACTAATATGGTAAAAGACCTTTTTTATTTCCCAACTCTTGGATCACCAAATGCTTCTTCTTCCATATCCTCCAAATGCTTCTTCTTCCATATCCTTGAGCTTATCCTTTGAAATCTTTATTTTTTTCTTTTTTCCTGTGACATCTTCAATTGCATGTTCTATAACTGTGTGTCAGATGGAAATATACTATAACTGTGTCAGTAGAAATATATTTCCATGTACTTTTACATCACATGGTACAAATGACAATCCGTGGATAACAATGTGGCCAATAGAGCAAGATTAAATTTATCAAATCAATTTAGTTGTCACGGGCAGCACGGACAGTCAAAAACCACAAAAACCAATTCCATGCATCGATCTCAATATCAAATTTCACACACACACCAAAATTAACTTCCCATCCAAACCAAAATGAGTCATTTGATAAACTAAGAAGTGTCAATTCTTGGCATAAAATATCCCTGTTTACAAGGTTGGACATAACATTCTGTAAGGAAGAAAAGACACTTATTTGTTATTTGAGTGACATAAAGTGGGAGATATTTGTCATACAACCGAGGAATCTCTCACTAATAAGGAAGAGAACAGCTATCACCAAACTGAAGCCAATGCAAGAAACCATTAGAGATGTTTCCTTTTTCAACGAGGTTTCCCACAAAAACCATACAATTATTCCTCTTTTCTTCAAGGATGCTTCGCTTACTTTTTCTCTTTAATCTTTATATAATTCCCATGTTTCTCTCTGCGCAATAAAGTTGAGTACCTCGGCATCGCCCCTACTTCCATTGCTTTCCTCTGCCTCTGTTTTCAGTTGAATCAGATTCCATGGCTTCTACTTCTCATCAATCAGAGATTGAGATTGTAAATACTCTACATGGCCTTGCTCCACCATTTCCTCCTGCAACTGCATCTGCATGTAAAAGGTAAAAGAAGAGCAGGCCAAAGATATCCACAAAGCCCTCTATGCTATGGGTTTCAAGGTCTTTCTTGATTCCCAAGATCTTCAGTTGGGAAATTTCTTTCCTACACAACTACAACATGCAATGTCTAGCGCTTCCCTTCACATATCAAAATCGCCTTGGTGTCTTGCCGAGCTATCCTTCATCCTCAACACTGGAACATTTGACATGCATTCAAAATGTGCAATCATAGACAACACCTCTGAATTGTTTGATAGAATGCCATATTAATCATTTCACAAGCATAGTTAAAGTTCAAATCGCACTGAGTAGAAGGTTCCTAACCTTTTATCATGGATTTCACATTTATGTTTGACTATTGTATAGAAGTGTTAAATTTTCAGAAAAAGTACAGAGCTGGTAGAAACTTGAATTTTGAAATGCATTGAGATGCCACTTCCTTGGTAGACACTATGATTATCTTTACACCTGCTAATTGCAATTGCTTCGAATTTTCTAAAGCCTTTTTTGTACATCCATTTGAATTTTGAAATGCATTGAGATGCCACTTCCTTGGTAGACACTATGATTATCTTTACACCTGCTAATTGCAATTGTTGCAATTGCTTCGAAGTTTCTGAAGCCTTTTTTGTACATCCATTTTGTGCATATCATGCAATCATTGTAATCCATCAGATGACATCTCGCATTTCTAACAATAATATCTGACAAATGTCCCCTTTTCATTATGCTTTGATGGATATCCATACCCTGTTCATATCATACAATTGTTGTAATCCATCAGATGACATCTCGCATTTCTAACGATAATATCTGACAAATGTCCCCTTTTCATTATGCTTTGATGGATATCCATACCCTGTTCGAGAAATCCTATTTTGGCGTAGGCAGGGAGGACGCTGGAAAATCAGCGTGTAATTTGAGCATTTAAAAGGTAGATACTTTCACTAAGAAATGTATCATTGTAGAAATGTGTAATTTGAGCATTTAAAAAGTAGATACTTTCACTAAGAAATGTATCATTGTAGCAAATCATTTGATGACATACTCTGCATCTATTTTAAAGGTAGGAAATCTAACTAAATATCACATTCAAATTTAATTTATTATTTAGATGAAGTTTGAGATTTAATATTTATATCAATTTCAGAAACAGATATCCCCATGAAAGTTTGAGATTTAATATTTATATCAATTTCAGAAACAGATATCCCCAAGAATTACAGGTGAACATTGCCAACAATTACAACATTCTCTAGGAGGGGCGTACAGGTATTGACTTTCCTTTAATTCTAGTGTGACCAAATGCTCATTAGTCCTTTCGTGGCAGGCGATTGATGGACTGTATGTTCTCTTGTCCTCTTTACACAAAGATCTGTTTTATTTTTGGTTTCATATTTTTTTATGAATCTAAAAGTGTAATGGCCAACTTTATGTACTCTGCAGGTTTTACACGTAAATTATACAGTTTATGATTTCCTTTTTTGAACAATATGTCTAATATATACAAATGTTTTTAATCATCTCAAGAAAATAAATCAACCGTTTGTCTCTGTGAACATGGTGAAGGAGCTTACAGAAATGTTTGAATCTATTTTTTTATCTAGTACATAGTAACTTGGCTCAGACTCAGACTAAATACTTTTATATTTACAGAGCATTGTCTTACAACAATAATATAAGTCCTATGGTCATGCATGTTGGGAACTCACAAGTTAACATACAAAATAACAAAATTTATGGACCTTTTCTGCCACATTGTAGAAGTTTCTGGTTTGAACTTTCATCTATGATGAAATCATAAATTAACATAGATCATGGTAAATCTAAGGGGATTTATATATCTGGAAAACAGAACAGCAAATGCTTCTCCCCTTGCTGTTTCCTGTACTTTTTCTGTGCATTGGAGTGTGTCAGATGAAACTGTGAAATGCCATCACCAATTCTAGTGACTTCATGCATCATTCTTATGCTACAGTTTGCAATCTCATGTTCATTTTAATATGTTTTTCAATGTGCATTGTTTCCAATTCTCGTAGATGAGCTTTTGTTGTAAATGTTAACCATTGCAGACTGGTAAATCAAGCCTTGGAGATGCTTTGTATAGAGCCATCACAACATGATATTTATCTACTGAGAGTGTGCTCTCTTCGCTGGATTTATCAACTGAGCACAATGCTCTAGAAAATGGCAAACCGATTGGAGTCGGCCATATACGCATGGAAAAGGAGGATACAAGGTAGGCAGAGCATTTTATTTGAGGAAGGCAAAACTGGTGTTAGATCTCCATGGTCTCTGGTTAAAGAATCCGAAGCTGAACTTGTGAAAAAGGAGCTTTACATGGAAAGGGCAGAGAATATTCTACTCCACCTAAAGAGCAAGTTCCCAAGCATACCACAAACTTTCTTGGACATAACTAAAATTCAGTACAACAGGGTATGTATACACATTGAAATTGCCTCCATGTCTTCCATGGTTTTGTTTCATTGCACAACTTGCATTGCTTGAGATCCTCATTCTACAGGTGTTCTGATTTAGGATTATATTTGCTTGTGCCTGTCATCTGTTTTTGCATTTGTTTTCAACTTTTCAGTGGTCTCTCTTATTAACAGATGATTTAGTAATCTCATTGCATGTACCCTGTGTTGGAACAGGATGTTGTACATTCAATCTTGGAGAGCTATTCCAGAGTATTAGAGAGCTTAGCATTCAATATCCTTTCGCGAATTGGTGATGTGATGAAAGCATGATTTGTTCACAGTCAAGGAACCCAGAAAAGAGCTGCCCTTTCCCATCAGAAAGCCCTTCTCCTACAAGTCCCATAGGGACACCTCAATCCAGGCAACATCGTCAAGCAGATGCAACCCAAATAGGCGAGGCCCTCATAAGTTACATTAACAGAGAGTCCTGCTTCTCAGAATCAGACTACGAGGATGCCAGAGAGGAAATAGCTAGTGTTTCAGGGAAAAACGGTGCCTCCCCTGTTTCTCCCCGGTTAGCCAACATATGGTGTTATGGAAGAGAAGTTTGTTCTAGTGTTTCTTGCCCAAATTCTCCATGACAACTACTTACATCTGAGTGTTACTACTGAATGTAAATGCAGTGTCATAGCTGATAGGTCGCTCATATAATTTGCCTGCTCATGGCAGCAGGTACAATGTAGAATAAGCATTATATTCAGAGCAAAATTTTATTTGTAACCTCTCTATCAAATGTGCAGAGCCCATATCCCCACTTACATAATGTCTCATTGTGCACATTGGCTTAGAAGGCTAAACCAGAAATTCCATATTCTGTAATACAATTTATGTCATGTATAAAAGTATTAACAGGATTGCAAAACGTCCCCCCCCCAAAAAAAGTTTATAAAACTAAAACTATTTGTTCTCCTTTCCTTTAAGCAGGGATTCTACATAAATTGTTGAAGTCAGTCCGGTAAAAGTACAGATTTGTTTTCTTTTTTCTATCTCATTCTAATGATAAATTATAAAATGATTGTAGTTTCTTAGAAAAGGCGGTCGATAAGTTATCAGACCTTTTTCCTGTAATAATTGTTTTGCAGACAAATACGTTGTTCTTTCTTCACTATGTATTCTGTTAAGATTAGCATGTTGATAAAAATCGTCAAATACAGTAGTCTTGTACCTCAACATATTCGATCTGAAAAAATATGAAAGGGGTTGTAAGTAATGCAAATGATTGGTTAATGATTTAATTTTTAATAAAATGGAAACACAAGTGAAATACAACATGTTCGTGGTTTTAAGTCTAAATATGTCTGCTTTTTCGCAAAAAATATCTCTGCCTTTTCGCAGTCGCTCTCGCCCTCGAACAATATCGTTCACTGTGGAGATTCTCAATCATCAGCTTCAGTTTTTTTCTAGAACAAAGTATGCTGGATTGCACAAAACAATAGGTGGTAAATCTTCTTGCCCCCTGGAAGTCCCTTCGGCTCTAGGGAAATATGATTGGAAGATTGTGACTGGTTCTCATTCTCGATCAAAAACAGTTTTTGTTACTCCCTTTTCAATCAAAACCTCGAACAGATATTTTACGCTGATACCTTCTTCCCCCAGAATTTCCTCTGGGGTTTTGCCACGGGAGAGGTCATCACAAGTGCAAAAAAATTCATGCCTTCCTAGGTCTCAATCGCACCCAAAAATGACATTCTTTGGTAATGGCCCTAGCCCCTCGATTATTGCCCAAGCTATTTTTGGAGCTTGCTCCCCACTGCATCGAAGGATAGCTTGCACTTATAAATCGGTGCTGCTTGAGATTCCGGGAAATGATTTGGCTTTGAAGCATGCCTCTTGCTTCCCTGCTAAAGCCAATAATATCAATTTGGGTTTACTTCGACATTGCTCTGGTACAGGTAAAGTTTACTCCCCTTCTCATAGAAGATCTAAAGATTTAGAGAAGGTAAGAAATAATGGGATAAATTTATCTCCTCAAGAAATTAAGAATTGGCAGGAGAATGCTCTTAACCCTAACTAGGAAAAAAAGATAGTAATAAAAAATGATATGGTAGGTAGGATTCAGAATATGTGTGCGTAGTTTGGATTGTTTTGCAGATGGAATGGCGTAGGAGCTTCGGCTGGAACGATTGCGGAATGGCTAAAAAATCAATTGGACAATAAGGTATGTATTACTATCCTTCACGATAAATTTTTGTATGGGGATTGCTCTAGTGGAAAATTGAAAGCGAAACTTTTATTGGAAGGTTGCTCGAAATTTAGAAATATTGGGTTTTTTTACCTTGGATTGGTCTCTGTTGTTTAACCCGTCTGAATTAGGCCTAATGGTTGAGAAGGTTGTTTTGCTTAAAATTTTACCTATTGAACTCTCTGATGATGAATCCCTTCACGAGATAGGCAATGGACTAGGTAATTTTATAGGTTATATTGACTCAGAGCAAGCCCATGGTGAAAAAGTCATTATTGTTAGTCTGAATCTCAATAATAATTTAAACACTCCTGTGGAAGTTTCTTGCAAATCAAGGTCGATTACGATTTACCCTAAGATTATTGATTACGATTTTGAAGAAAAAGAATGCATTCCTGATGATCTTTCTGTGTCAAAAATGGTCCATAAGGAATATAGTAGGGGATTTCTTTTGGCTCTTTCGCCACGTAGCTATGTTAATTTAAATTTAGGTGATTATGCTAATATCGGCATTGATTTTCTCCCCAATATTGGGGGTTTTGAGATCCAGAGTAAGAGTGGTAATATCGATGTTATTTCTAATCCAGGTAAGCAGGATTTGATTAAGGTTTTAGATTTAGACCAACCTGTCATTAACGAATGCTCCTTTGACAACCAAAACCTAGACACTGCTAGGCTTCGGAGTGAGGAGATTGTTTCAATACGTGTTGGCCAAGATGATGTTGCCTCCCCCTTGACCCCGCTATCTATTAAGGATCCCTCCCATCTGGAGTATGAAGATAATAAGGAAGCTGAAAGGATTCGGGCGGCGGAGGATAGGATTATTCTGGACTATTTGTGTGACGATTTAGTGAAAGATATCATGGAGGAATTTATAGAGGAAATCTGTGACGAAGAAGAAATTAATCACCAAAGGAAATTTTTTATTAAGAAATGTTTGGAGTCTAATTCCCCTTTAACTCTACAAGAATTACAACAGTTTTGGAAAAGGATAGTCTTCCTGTAAAAGTTGATAATTTGATCCTTGGCATTGACTCTTCCTTGTCGAGTAAAGCTCCCCTGGATTGTGCTAATATTTTAAGGAGACGTGGCAGGAAATCAACCCAGGAGTTGAGATTGTTAGCTGGGGAGGCAGTAGGACAAGTTAAATTAACTGATATATTCAATGCAGGGAAGGGGAAGTTCCTTCCCAAAGCATTATGAATGTCCTAACCTGGAATGTTAGGGGTCTAAACGCCCCTAACAAGCAGCGGATCCTTTTCCGCTGCATAACTAACAATAATTCAGATATAATTCTCTTACAGGAAACAAAATTAGATCAGCTAGGACTACAAAAACTAAATAAGAAATTAGGAGCCAAGGAATTATGGGGCGTACCAGCCTCAGGAGGTGTGGGCATAATTTGGGATCCAAGATCAAGTACTCTTACAGAATTGGATGATCACCCAAATTGGTGTTGTGGTCTGATAACGAGCTTGCGTACAGACTTAAAATTTAGGATACTAAATCTATATGGTCTGATACAAACTCTAGATAAAGAGATAGTCTGGAATGAAATAGAATAGAAAATGTCTGATTTTGGTCATGACATTGTCATTATTGGAGGGGATTTCAACACGATAACAAAGCTATCAGAAAAAGGGGGGTTTAGGCCTGCTGTCTAGGGCTACTAGAGACTTCAATGAATGGATTAATAGAAATAATCTTTGAGAAATAGCGACTTCAGGGGAGCAATTCGCTTGGAACAACAGACGGAAGGGATTCAGTTTCATAGCAGAGAAATTGGATCGTTTCTTTCTTGAAAATAACCTAGTTGAGTCCCCTTTTACTTTATCTGCTAAAGTTTTACCGGTATCTGGCTCCGACCATTTCCCTGTAGAATTGCAAATCCTTAGGGATAGAAGCCCAAAAAATTGTCCTTTTAAATTTGAACAGATGTGGCTAAAGAATGAAGGCTTTTTAAAAATGATTAAAAAATGGTGTGATGAGATTGATATCTCTGGCTCTAAACTATATCAAGTAGTTAATAAACTCAAAATTATTAAGCTCAAACTGAAAGAGTGGAATAAATCAAAATTTGGCAACATTTTTGAAACAAAAATTAACATTGAAAGTAAATTAACAAACCTTAACACTAAGGTCTTAGAGACAGGTCTGGATACCAACTTATATGAGGAAGAGAAGGAATTGTTAAAAAATTATGAGGTGTTAGCTAAGGAAGAGGTATTTTGGTGACAGAAGTCTAGAGAAACATGGTTAGCCAAGGGAGATAAAAACTCTTAAGTTCTTCCATAATAGCACTAAGCAACGAAGATGCATAAATAGGATCACATCCATTAAGGGTAAAAATAACATTTTAGTTGAGGATCCTAAAGGCATAGCAAATGATGTTTGCTATTTCAAAGAGATTTATCAAAAAGATGGGAGGCCAATCATAGATAACCAAAATTGTATCCTAGAGAATATTCCTAAAATTATTACCAAAGACCAAAATAAGATGCTTCTAGCCAGATTCTCAAAAGAGGAAGTAGAGAATACCCTTAATAAGATGAATGCAGACAAGTCCCCAGGCCCGGATGGCTTCCCGACCTATTTTTTCCAGAAATGCTCGAGTTTTATAGGTGATGAGGTTACAGCTACTTTGGATTGAATTAGGAATTCAAGGAATATCTTAAAAGAGGTTAATAATACTTTTATTGCTCTAATTCCTAAAAAAGCTAAGCCATAAAATTTTAATGACTTTAGACCAATAGCTCTGTGCAACACGCTATATAAACTTTTTTTAAAAACAATGGCGAGGAGACTCCAAAAACTCCTCCTGTACTTAATTAGTGAAGAACAATATGGTTTTGTGTCGGGTAGATCAATCTACGATGGTATTATTATTGCACACGAGGCAATGCATTCAGTTAAAAACAATAAAAAACCTAGTATGCTAATAAAGTTAGACATTAAAAAAGCCTATGATAAAGTTGATTGGTTTTTTCTTCAGAAATGTTTTCTTGCCTTTGGTTTTGAAGCGAAATGGGTAAAATTAATTTATGCATGTATTTCCTCCCCTAAGTTCTCTATTCTTGTTAATGGATCCCCTCAAGGATTCTTTGGGATTTCAAGGGGGATTCGTCAAGGGGACCCGATCTCCCCATTTCTTTTCATCATCATGGCCGAAGCTCTAGGTCGAGCTATCAATAGGGCTAAAAGTGGTAATAAAATTCAGGGTATACAAATTACTAGTAATGTAGATTCCACGACCCATCAACAATTTGTCGATGATACTATGCTATATGGGAAAGGCTCGATTCAAGAAGCTAAAGAATTCAAGCATATTCTAGATCTGTATGCATCAACATCTGGACAGGAAATTAATAAAGAGAAATCGAAGATGTTTTTCTTCAATATTGATCCACCTCTAGAACAGGGAATTTGTAATGTCTTGGATTTTAAGAAAGGAGCTCTTCCATGTAAATATCTAGGTCTCTATTTGGACATGGGGTCAAGATTGTCTGCGTCATAGAGCCATACCATAGAGAAAATCAGAGTAAGAATGTCCTCTTGGAAAGGTAAATGGCTATCTTCGGCTGGTAGGGCTGTCATGATACAATTTGTCCTCTCTGCTATACCCCTTTATCAACTTGCCTGCTTTGACCTTCCTGTTAATCATAGAAAGGACCTTAATAAGATTTTTAGAAAAAAAATTTGGCAAGGCTCCGAGGACAAACAAAAAGTTGCCCTTTTAGCATGGGAGAAGGTATGTAAGCCAAAACATGAAGGCAGTGTGGGTATTAAAGACCTTAAAATATAGATCAGTAGTGCCTTTGGGGCAAAATTAGTGTGGAAGATGTTCAGTAATCCCAACCTTAAGTGGGTTAAAATCTTATCTCACAAATATCTTAATCAACCTAATCCCATCAATATTTTTCAAGAAATGAATCCTCCCAAGGGTTCCAGAATATGGAATTTCATGCTTGAGTGTAGATTTATTATTCAAGATAGGCTTACCTGGAACCTCGGTCAGGGAAACGAAGCCTTGTTTTGGTCTAATTCGTGGGCAGGGTATCAAGCTATTGATCAATTAGGACAATGGACGGAATCAAGGGGCATTCTTGAAACTCACTGGGGTTCTAAGGTTAAAGATTATGTTACTTTTGATTCTGAACTTGAGGAAGGATGGAAATGGAAGGATAGAGGTGGTTTGCATCTTCCAAAGGATGAGGAAGACAGGCTTCGCAATATCTTGGCTGCTAGGAATCCTTTGCTGCACAATAGACCAGATAAGTTAATTTGGGATGGTAATAAATTTGGGGTATATAAAATGAAGGATGGATACAATTATCTAAGATCTCAAATTACTTGCCCTAAGGTAAACCTTCCTTATGATCTATTTTGGGGCAAAAACACCCTGCCTAAAGCTGGCTTTTCCGCTTGGTTAGTATGGCACAGGAAAATTATTACAACTGATAGGTTTCATAAAATGGGCTTTCTTGGTCCAAGTAGGTGTGTATTATGTGAAAATCAGGAGGAGAACATAGACCATCTTCTTTTGGAATGTCCTTTCTCCAGACAAATATGGGAATGGTTGTGCATGAAACTAAATTGGAAATTTGCTTTCCCAAAATCTACTTCCGATTTCCTCCTCTCTTGGCCTCTATTATACAAAGATAACATCTATAGTTTATTATGGAATGTGGCTCCTCCTATTGTCCTATGGGAGATTTGGAAAGAGAGGAACAAGCGTATTTTTCAGGACTCCAAATTGGACTCCTCTAGTCTTATCAACAAAATTGAAAGCTCAATAATAGAATTCGCTACCAGAATTATGCTCAGTAATCAGAAGGAGGCAACAATGACACTTTGGGATGATAAAACTAGAAATAAATGGTTAGGATTGAAACTTCCTCCCTTCATTGGCCATGGGCAAGATCAATCATCAGTCAAAAGGAAATCCTGCAAATGGTCCCCACCTCCAGAGGGTTGGTATAAACTTAACTTTGATGGAGCCTCAAGAGGTAACCTAGGATTGGCAGGAATTGGATGTACTATACACGATTCCGAGGGTAAGGAAATAGCTAAGAGTAATAGATGTATAGGGAAGGAAACAAACAATTGGGCGGAACTTGAAGCCTTGATTGAAGGCTTAACCCTCAGTAAGCATCTTAAAATCAAAAACTTGGCCATAGAAGGTGATTCTGCTATAATAATAAATGCACTAAGGAAGGGCTCGCTCCAAAATTGGACACTGGACTCTCTCCTATCATCAACACTTCTCTTGTGTAAATTCTTTGATAAGATAATTATAACCATATTTATAGGGAAGGTAATGGGCGGGCAGATGAGGTGGCTAACATTGCCATTGACAGTTATATGACCTCTTCATGATTTTTGAATAAATTTATAGGCTGCTAGTGTTAACTTTGTAGTCTCCCACTTAGGAATCCCACCATGTGGATAGGATATATTATTCGCTGACTGGATTAATTAAGTTTGGTTCGATGAATCTTGTTTCTCCTTATGATCTTCCGCTCTTAGTAGCATGACATACCCATAAATAATTTGGATTCTTTCTCAGCACCTCCCTTTTAACCCCGAATTAACAAAAAGTGAACCTTCCAATATCTTTCCTATAGTTTGTACATTCTTGAGGTACAAAAATGTGATGGTTCGAAGATTATTTATTGGAATTGTATCAAGCCACTTCAGAGGATGTTGGCTTGGTCGTTGATTAGGTCTAGCATGTTTTAGCTTTGTTTCTGAAAGATTAAGGGATGGTAATTAAGTATGAATTGTATAATGTCAGATGTTAGTAATACATCTTTAGTTATATTAATAGTAATTCAGATTTAGATTGTCGTATATATATATATATATATATA
>MU227650.1:739339-752491 GCA_018584345.1 Thuja plicata
ATATATATATATAGTCAATTTACAAGGTTTAGATATATACAAGTACAAACATATTAAAGAGCATAGAATTATTAACATATTTAAATACTTGCAATCACAAATGGACGAATGCATACATAAATGTAGTTTAAAATATTGGCAGGGGTTTTTGGCTATAGAGCATCATTCTAAAGATTTTAATGGGATCAGTAATAAAGTAAACCCAGGAACATTAACAAGCGGGTATGTGTAAACACATATAAAATACTCATGTACTTGTAAGCCTGTTAGAATAATTATATCTCGGTTGGAAATCAGGTGGGCATTTAGAAAAACCTAACTCTTATCTCTGGTTTAAATTTGCTTAATGAATCTTCTTATATCAGAACTATTAATCATATATACAAGGAAGAGAATGGAAGAGCAAAGGCATTAACTAATTTAGCTAGAAACATCCATATAGTGTCTTCATAAATTTTGGATTATTTTGTAGATGGCATGTTCAGAATCCAAGTCTCTGACTCTAGATTCTCAACATGAAATTAAAAGGTGATTAGGACGTAACATTTACTGAGCTTATTATACAGATGTTTAAGTATATATTATACATATACATATGAATATATTGATGACACACACACACACACACACACACATCCATTTTCATATATAGACTTACATTAAATACAATGAATCAATCAATGATAATCAAAGGGACATACTACAGATTAAGCCGTACTCTTTCCCATCCCTTCCCTCTGCTTTTTATGAGAACTACAAATTATTATTATTACTCTAAGTTTAGGATCTCTCCTAAAATTGGAGACACGACACTATCTTCGTTCCAGCTCCTCCTTTATGCAAATCTTTTAATAATTATAGACAACCATTTTTAGCAGAATGGAAATGGAGGAGTAGAGGAGGTAGCACACTTAGGAACTAATTACCACCATGTCTTGAATTAACTTGTAATTGATTCCTTTTAAAAAGCTCTCTAAGTCATGGCGCATTTATTGTTCAAGTTAATATGATTTATAAACTTGAGTCACTACCGTACTTAGAACATGTTTAACTATGATTCTACTTTAAAATTACTGCCTTGAAATTCAGCGAACCTTTTTCCTCAAATAAGGCATAGGTAATCTAATACTTCTCCTAGTTTAATAAGAACATTCCCGAGAGGCATAAGAATCTCTAAATTTTATAGACACTCACTTAGAATGATGATTACTCAAAAGGAGCCCAAGTGATTAAACCTCCTATTAAAGAGGAACGAAAATAATTAACAAAGATACATAAGAAGTACAGTAGCATGTGAAGCATTAATGGTGATCATGACCTTATATACGTGTGAGATTTAAATCAAAGCTCTTGTAAAGATCTAGGGATTAGGAACTGGGAAGGTTAATAATGAGAAGGTCTTAAATATCAAGGGGCGATATCTCCATAAATCAGAAAGATTTTAATTCTTCTCTACAAGGAAAAAATGGTTTGAGAGCTTGGGAAATCGAGTAAGATTTGGAGATGGAGTCAAGGCTATTAACTTTTGTACTAAGTGATGCTAGGGCTATGGCATTTCGAGGGATGATAGAACCAGCACGGTGGAATAAAGTTTTAAATCCGCTCTCGGATGCTATGAGGCGAGCTACGGAGAAAAGCTTGGGAGATAGCTACTTTGACAATGAATTTACATTCAGAACCAATGGGTCTATTGTAGGAAAATTTATCGCTCTTGCTTCTTTTGCAAGGTTTAAGAAAGCCGAAATCATTGAGGTTACAAAGATCATCTTTGTAAATGACATTTTGGGAGGTATGGTAAAGATGGTCTATAGCGTCAGCCCACTCCTGACCGTCCCTTTTCCAGAAACCACGATGAGAACTGAGGTGGACAAACTAAAAGAGATTCCTAATGACCAAAGAGTGCCAATGTTACTGATCAAAGATTAAAAGTGTTTTGATGAGCACTGGCCCGAGATGAAACGGAATCTCGATTTCCTATTTAAGAAAGTACTCAAGACCAACATGGATAGGGAATGGTTGTTGAATTATTGGAAAGACGAAGGCTTTGGCATCCCTGGGGAACTTGAGGTGATGGCAATGGAGGACTTTCGCATCCTGGCTCCATCAGTGAAGCGCCACACGAGGCAAATTGGGGATACTGATGAAGAGGATGTCGCCATAGTTATCATCAAGCAGAATGAAGGTGAATGGAGCTACGATTTGCTGCATAAGGTTTAAAGGGAGGCTACTCTATAAAAAGGTTTTAGGTTTTTTGAGGCAATAGCCTGGTTTCAATTCTGCAACAATCTGCAAACTCATATATGGTTTCTCGGTATAGCTAGTAGTAAGCTTTCTTATGTACAGGTCTGATGTAGATACTTATGTATTCACACTAATAGTTTTCATGCAAGTCACACTGAATTAAAGAACTTTTCTAGAATTACCTTTAGACCTATTCGAAATATTACTGGTTATGTAATCTCCTTTTTTGAGTAATCAATAGTATATAATTACCAGTGAAGGCATAAAAGTTTAAAAATAATGTCTGAAAGCATAGATGGATTACTCAGTAGACATTTTGTAAGAGTAGATTATGATTTTCATTTTGATAAGGGTATCTGTTTTCATTTATATTTCATGCTTAGGGTGAGCCCTAAGATTATGATGATAGAAGATCTTTATCAAGGGTTTCTTTTGAGTCGCAACCTAAGTAGTCTTCATAGGGATAGTGAAGAAAAACTAGATAGTAAAAGGGATTGGATTCTTTTCTGGACGATGCTAGAACAATATCCATAAATTAATCTGAACAATATATTATAACACAGGTTGAGCCTCATTTTATCCAACTATCAAATCTGTGTAATCTGGGGAGCGAAAGCCCATAGACTTGGCTGGCATAACCTAACGATAGAATTAATTTCATAAAATTAAGTAAGCACATGTACCGTACGTTATTTGGTTTTTCTAAAACCCAACAAAGGAACATAGACCTATATCTATCTAAGTAGGGATGCAGAATGTATAGACTGTTAGTATCCTCACTATGTTAAGATAATTCCCCAGTTAGGATTATGGAGGATCGCATTCCATGTATATATGTTTCAACTCAAATATAGAAAATTGGTGCATTTATTTTAGTAACACTCTTGATTGATAGATATATAGGTATAAATAAAGATAGATAGTCTTATTTGATAATCTATATATATATATATATATATATATATATATATATATATATATATATATATACTNATATATATATATATATATATATATATATATATATATATATATATATATATATATACTTTATAATCTCCTAGATAGGTGATACTTGGAGGCATTAATATATAAATCTACACACACACACACATACACACACATGACTTCACATAGAGCAATCAAATATAAATATATATGCTGAGTATAGGCACTTTTGCCTCACCAACTTATGTTCGCTTACAATATATATATACACACACACACACACACACGACCTCACATAAGGCACTTAAATATAAATATATATATGCTAAGTACAGACACTTTTGCCTCACCAACTTATGGTCACTTACAATATATCTCTTTGTAGTAGTATGAAAACATTAGAATTTAACGAAACATACTAACTACAGATATCTTAAATGTAAATTCAAAACTCGACTTGTTGTGATTAAATGAATATTTTAAAATACACACCACAAAATAGAGTATAGGAATAACAATATTAAAACTTGACATTAGATTTTTAGAGGTATGACCTATCTAGGAATCCGATTAGCCTACTAGGAAAATCTAAAGTCGGGGTCGTTTTGGTAGGGGTATCCTTCCCTTTCTAAAATCCCGCATCTCATTAGGATAGGCCTCCCCAAACCACTCTTAAAACGCTCAGGATCGATGTTCATACCCAAAGCAATAATTTAAGTTGTTACCTCTGGACGACAATGTCGTTACATCTCCCCCTGCTTCCGTTCATTTCCAAGAACATGCCCATGAGTCTAAATGGCATAGGGCAATCTGCATAATGGGATAACTTTTCATCTCCCGATTGATTTAACCTTGCTATTTATTAAGCCTCCTATTGAGGCCTCGGAATCATGTCCTTTGCTATCTAAGTCTGAAGCATTATGACGACCCCAATCAAGTTAGTGTGCTCCAAATCTTAAATAGCCTTCAATGAGAAAATCACTACTAGACACCTCAAATCTGTCTTGTTAAACTCTCAATCCATTTTTCTCAAAGCAGTATATAGAATCCTCAGCTGAGAATTCCTATCGAACATAGACAGATAAAGGGTCAATACGGAAATTCCGGCTATGTTCATTGCCTCTGCCATTTATGTTGACTCTAAGAAAGAGGACATTGGAAGACTATGCTTGCAGATTTTTAAAAGAAAATATTTGAGCAACATTGATAAAGTAATTCAAAATATAAAAGTAGACTGCACTATCACTATGCCTAGGTTCTATGATTTGTCAGCGATTAATGGCAGACCAGCACCTACCTATCCCATCATGATAGTTGAAGATTTCCATGCCTTTCTTTCTAGAGAACCAGTCATTAAGAGAAATCTAGACTTCTTAATGGCCTTTATGCACTTGAGGATTCCTAATGATGATGTAAGGGAAACAAATAAGATATGCTTTGACGATTCTGATTCCGAGGAATTGATTGAAGTATGGCTTGAAGGAGGTAATCATAGAAATAAAAGACAGAGAATATAATCTCCTACTGAAGTTGCATCGCGAGCGGGCGGTGAGGAACTATGAAGGCATGAAGAAATATCATTTTGTCCAAACGTTTGTCTAGATTCTGGAAGTTAAGTGTTATTTTGGCTGCTTATGATGTACTTTACCTATTGTAACCTTAACCAGAGTTTGTAACCTCTAAGAATAAGATCAATTTGACAATGCTAAATTCGGATTTAATCAAAACAACTATCTCTGCATTTATGTGCTTTAGTTTAATTTTGATTCCCTTATTAACTTTAGATTAATTTCTATTATCTCATGTGGCCATCTCAGCAAGATAAGGCATTAAGGGGCAAGAATTTTCTTATCCAACGACCTTAAAAATTTATAGAGCTCTTGGCAAAACAAGGGAATGGAGAAGAACATTCCTTTCATAACAAGGGAATTAAGGGAATTGATTTTGGCTGTGGTGAATGTAGTTATTTCTTTTTTCTCTATGATTCATCTCATTTTAATTGTTAATTTTAAGAACCATTATTGTCATATCTCTTTCATAAATAACCTATCATCAATCTATTTTGTACTATGGCTTTAGAACTAAAACTGACCATCTTCTAAGACATTTTTCGTTTAAATAAATAAAAAAGAGTGTGTTGGTGTCTTAGCAAGCTCTTTCTTCGACCTACATTTCACTCATGGATCACCTGAGAGATCAGGAAATTTTAGAAAAAAACATTTATTAAGAAACTCAAAGAATAAATCAGTAATGGAGATAAAATAAATGATGATGCATTGGTGCTGCTTTTCCTATATTATTTTGATTCTGAATAACCTAAATCTTTCTTTCAGAGTTTATCTTTCTAAAAATTGCCTTTACTATTAAATGAGAGAGTGGAGGAATTTTGCTACAGGGAATTATATCTACCTAATTTATTATGTTTCTGTTAAGGCTTCTATCTAGTTCCATTGTACAAAACTAATCTAGATTGGGAGGAATGTTTAGAATTTCATTTTGCAGGCAATATCAATAAAGAATTAAGATCTTCTCAAAGCATAAGCCAGGACAACGATAAGGAAGATGACAAAATTTATAACCAAAATGGAAGGATCGTGACTCATCTTGAAATGTACATCTGATTATAGTTAAAATGCTCCTAAATTTGTATATTGATTAGTTCCTGCGGGAATGTGAATTTGTTTTTTAAATAGGGGAAAGCCCTCTGAACTACAACCATTTGGTTGCAGAATGTATTTATTTATAGAACTCTGTCCCGGGAAAGACTGGAGGTTTTCTTTCCTCCATTCTTTCCTACCAGTGCCTACACCGAACGAAGATGTAACCTTTTATTCCGAGTAATAAAATTATATGGCCTAGGCCTTTACCGATAAAAAAAAAAAAAACATGTTCGTGGTTTTAGAAAATAATTTATACCATTTATAGATAGCTGAAAAAAACATGGTACATATATATACAAATACTCTTAGAAGAAGAAGAAGAAGAAGAGGAAGAGGAAGAAGAAGAAGAAGAGGAAGAGGAAGAGGGAGAGGGAGGAGGAGAAGAAGAAGAAGAAGAAGAAGAAGAAGGAGGAGGAGGAGGAGAAGAAGAAGAAGAAGTGTGATTTTATATATTGTTGCGCCCCACATCTAACTATCACTATTATTACTCATTTTGTTAATATTGTGCAATAGGTAGTTGCTTTCAGCTACGAAGTCCACTGCATCAATCTTCCTACTAATTGCTTTAAGTCGATCTGTATTGTTGTAAGTTTCTTTCTTGCAAATTAAGCTAAATACATAATCCCTATTCAATACATCTCTTATTACTTGTCGAGGGTCTGTCTTGTCCTAAGAAGAAGAAGAAGAAGAAGAAGAGGAAGAGGAAGAGGAAGAGGAAGAGGAGGAAGAAGAAGAAGGAGAAGAAGAAGAAGAGGAGGAGGAGAAGGAGGAGGAGGAGGAGGAGGAGGAGCAGCAGGAGAAGGAGAAGGAGAAGGAGGAGTGTGATTTTATATATTGTTGCGCCCCACATCTAACTATCACTATTATTACTCATTTTGTTAATATTGTGCAATAGGTAGTTGCTTTCAGCTACGAAGTCCACTGCATCAATCTTCCTAATAATTGCTTTAAGTCGATCTGTATTGTTGTAAGTTTCTTTCTTGCAAATTAAGCTAAATACATAATCCCTATTCAATACATCTCTTATTACTTGTCGAGGGTCTGTCTTGTCCTCTGATGGAGATTTAGGATTGCAAAGTCCTCTTGCAGATTTGCCTAGGAATTTGGTAGCAACCTCATCAAATACTACCATCCACATCGTATCTGTATGACCTTGTATCTGAATTTGTAAGAAACATCTATAATCATAGTTTGTTAAACTTAAATTACATTTTGTACATATCCACTTATCTCCTTTGTCTTGAATGAGTCTTTTGTTGCATTTTTGTTCTCCATATTTTGTGGGGCAGGCTAGATAGAAAATATCATCTGTTTTGATAAATAGTACGGTTCCTTTCAATGTGCAATGGAGTGGCTCAATTGTGTTGTGTATTTTTTCTCAGATATCTATAATTGTCATTCTCATTATGGATGTTGTTGTAGATGTGGATCCCGATGCAGATGTTTCCAAACTTTTCCCAACCTAAATATACCATATTTTTAATTCTGTTGTTTCTTCAATGTCTGGGTCCACGGTCAGATTGGTAGCATTTGACGTAGTTATTACCTTTCCGTTGTATTCACTGATTCGACCATTCTTTACTGCAAGCACAATTTCTTGATGTTGTTCGAATTGTTGATATATTTGGATACCTTCTTTGTTTGCTACATGCCCCCCAAAATGTGAGATCTATAGTGGTATTAGACTTGTCAAGGAGACGTACAGTACGGTGGGGGACTTCTGTGACATCATGTCTCCTTACAGTTGATGCTGATCCCACAGACGTAACAATACCAATTATATCTACATTTGTGTTGTTTGCCGTATTTACAATGTTCCCAATGGGTACAAAATGGAACTGCTCGATTGGAATAGACATGTCGTCTTCACAAGGACTGATCTTTGATTTTGTAGACAATGTAATTTCTATACCGTTGTTCAGCTTGTTGTATACCTTGTTTTCCGTCTTTACTACTCCGCCTGAGATTGTGTATGTTGCATCCTTTGTAATTTTGGCATAGTGCATATTAACTGCTTCATTGAAGCAAGTTAGACGTGTTTCAGTTCCTTTGTTATCTACTATATCGAAGCTGAATACTTTCCTAGGCCCTCTTTGGTTTGTGTATTGTCTTATTTCCCCCTTATTTGTGACACGACATTTCACTATCCATCTGGTTTGGTATGGATTCAAGTTTTTAATAGGAGTATATATGTTTGAGGTTTGTGTTATGCTCGAAGGAATCTGTATACCTAAGTGTGCTCTTTGGCATTCTCTTAGCCTCTGAGACTGTACCTAATCTATACTTGAGGACATATTGTTCTGTTCATCTGTGTTTGCATCTATGTGGCATTTTGCATCTTTTGTAAATGGGACAGCGCCAATGAGATCATGGTTGCTTGTCACTATCTCGAGGTCTCCGATTACAATCCACCTGCAAAGTGGGTTAAGTTTTTGTTATTTGGATCCACTAATAACATTACATACAGTGAAGAGGATGTTAAGAATTATATTGAGTGAAGAATATGTATCTTAATTGGTAAACAATACCATTGTTCTCACCTTGATATAGTAGTTGTTCTTTTTCAGCACTATTATTGTTCCAATTGTTATCTCATTTGTTTCTACGACATTATTGTACCTTGTTGGCAAGGACACCTTTAGCATGTGTATCCCATCTGATATATGCAATATATGACATTTGGTTTTTTCTTCTCCAAGCCAAAAATCACTAATACCAATTATTTGAACCTTTGGGTTCAGGACTAATTCCCCGGTGAGGATAAAACTGATTGCATCTTTTGTCAACTCTATGGCCATTTTGTAGGGATAGGGATAAATTCTGCAAAACCAATTTGAATGTCAGACTTGAGGCTGTTAACAATTTTAAGAATTCTCAAAAGTTGTTTATAGTTTGTTTAGTACTCTATGTTCGTCTTGTACTCTACCAAAACCGTTTGGAAATCAGCTGCACAAACACATAATCCTCTGTTTTTATCTGTTTTTGTTTGTTATATTGGGACAGATTTTGCACTAAGCACGTCTTGAAACAAGAGTTCATCTTATTCAAGATACCAGAAGGTAATAAATGACTATTATATCTCCACATTGCTATTTTTCATCAAATGAATAACAAAATACCATAAAATAAAGGACGAACAAGTTATGGATGGTAATCTGCATTACATGGCTCGGTTTATTGAGCTACTATGGCCATCCGGCAAAATACCTTAAAACGAAGGACGAAGAAGTTATGGATGGTAATCTGCATTACATGGCTCGGTTTATTTAGCTATTATGGCCCTCTCAGGTTTCGAACATAATAAATATGAATATGATTTCATCTGATCTGTATCAGCAAGCTCATTCATTTTTTTAATTTGCAAAGAGATGATATACGTTGTAAAGTGGATCTATATATAGGAAGGTAATTTTTTTTAGAGGATACCTCAAGAGAGGCTATTGGGGAACGAGAAGAATGTGATAATATACAGTCGCCGAAATAATAGTAAAAGAGGGTAGAATAAACAACATAACAGAGTTGGTTCATTTGCAACAATATTCAAGGTATGGTACATACATGGACTATTCATGGACTATTGTTAACTGATGGCCACACATGGTCCAAATATCTTAAGAAAGAGGCCTTTGAAGATGCCATATTATCAACATCATACAATTGTGCATATCCAATTTCTCGAAGAGTTGTGTGGAAGGCTTCTAGAATTTTGTACATTGACTGTGTTGCGTCCATTGATTTCTGGAGCATCTCAATATGGTAACTGTTAACTATTACAACATCCTCACATGCATGTCGCAGATCTTCAACAGTTGCATGGAAGTCCACAGTGATATTGTTTCTAATAACTTCTAGATCTATTTTGCTTTCACCATGCCATTCAGGAGATACTGATTCTGTTTCTGAGTGGACATAATTTATATTCTCACCACTTGGTAGAATTGTCTCGGTTGTGCTGCTTGAAGTTGACATCTCCTGATGATAGGATAAGGACATACATAAATAGGTGTTTTTTTGCAGATGTTATAATACAAATCCAGAAGGTATGTCATGAATAATGAACTGAATTACATAGACATATATCAACCAGATATTTTAAAGAACTTAGTGAATATTAGAATTCTAGATTGTCCCATGATAAAGTAAAATAGAGTCCACGACCTTTATAAGCATTCTTCCTAGGCTGCAATTCTGATCCCCAAAAGTGAGATTTAATTAATATCTACCGAATCCTCTGCAAAAATACAGCTTGTGAGACTTAAATTCATAGGCTCAGCTCTCAGCCTCATCCAATCCGACAAAGAAAGTAGCCTAGGTAAGATCCCATTGACTTTTACGCAGTATTGGGATTCTGTAGAAATTCAAATTCTGGAATCTGAAAGCACGTTATCTTATTCAGATTCTGAAGTGGCTAACCATGTTGTAGAGTCCGCAGAGGTTGAAAATGTTGGAAGCAAATTAAGAGAAATGCAAGTGAAAATGCAAGAAGAGAACTTGCTTCTTGTCAAACAGTTCGCAGCCAAAAACATTCAGGTTAAACGTTTGAAGATAGAAAACAATAAATTGAAGAAGGAAAAGGCTTTCTGGAAAGGAGAGATGTCTTTGGTTGTGCAGGATAGGAGTCTTTTGCAAAAGGAGTTGGAAATCATCAAATCAGAGAACACAAAACTCAGAAAGGAAAATGAGGTTAATGTGTGGGAAAGGAATGATTTGCACAAGGAGCTAGAATTCATCAGATATGAGAACAAGAAGCTGTGAAATGAAAATGAGGTCAATGGACAGCAGCTGAAAGCTCTTACAAAAAAGGTCAGCAACATGCAAAAGGAGAACAAAAGCTACAAGAGCATGTCACTCGTCCTTGGTTGTGTCAATGGACAAGCTGTAAGGTTGGCTAGAAGCAATGTGAGGTTGCGGAATGAAATGTATGGAGGCAATAAACGTGAAGGCGCTGTGCAGGTTCTGAAGGAAGAGAAAAATAAAGCTGAAATCATATTGGAAGCTAAAGAAAATCTGGTATTGGAACAAAGTTTCAAAATAAAGGAATTGCAAAGTGAGGTCTGTGATAAGGAACTGGAGTTAGATGTCTGCTTTCTGGTTACTCTATTGTAGAAGGATTTGAGGCCTTTTTTTTAATCCCACTTTTATTAAAATCAATATCATCTTCAATAAATCCTGTAACCAACTTGTTTCATAAAGTTTGTAAAATGAGGAAAATAATGTTGAACTTGAAACTATAGGGGAGGCTAAAGAAAAAATTATATCAGGACAGGATTTGAGAATAGAGGAATTGCAAAGAGAGGTATTTGGTCTTGTGGCAGAGAACACTAAATTGAGGGATGAAATAATTTGGGTGTAGTTATCTGGAATGTGGCCAGTTAGCCATAGCTCATGGTGAACATTTATTTAACTGCACTGCTTGGTGTTAGTAGTTTATATCCTATCCCAATTGTTGGTTATAACCTGAACATTCTTCAGGCATAATCATAGTAAGCTGCTTAATTTTGAGGATACTAAATTTAATGAGTTCTATGATGCTGGGAATAGCAGAAGCTTGGTAGTAACTGGGTTGAAATCTACAACTTAAAAGTAGCTTCTTGGTGTGGAAGGAGCAAGCTTTTTTAGATCATATATTTGATCTAAGAATTCAGTTTAGCATCTTATAAATGATTGCCTAAGATCGAAATACAGAGATATCATATTAAGGTGTAGCCTTATCTCAACATCAACTATTGATAATCATTTTATTGTTTAAAATTTATAGAAAATTAGCATATACCTACACAGGAAAGATTTAGTTGAAATGTTACTTCATTTTTTTGTGGTAAATTTGACATTGGCGTTACAAAATATAAATCCATACCAAACACATATAAATTTGATGATTTCAAAATATTCTAGCTATATGTGGGTATACAGGGGATTGAAACATGCCCATGGTTAACACCCGTATTGTTATAATTACAGTAAAGACATGCTCAAGGTAGAAACTCGTACTGTTATAATTACATAAAAAGAAACAAAAGAAAACAATATCAAATAATTCAAAAGTAACTCTGAAATATGCAGACTAATTACGCATGAACATAAGTGGTTTCAACACGGATTGTTCAGGATTATTGGGCAACAGGATTCATGAATATTGCAAAACCTAGCATAAATATGTATATCTATCAAAGAAAAATGAACAAGAGACATTCTTCACACATTATTAACAAAGGGCACGCAAAGAAATCCAACAGTAAAATGATTAACAAACCTCAGATTTATTTCAGGCGTTGGCGAATAGTATAAGTTTGGAATCTAAAATTGTAGAAGCTGTTTCCAAAATTTCTGCATGCACAAACAAATAAATACCATCAAATTCACATTCCTCAGAAATGGACGGATTTAAAATGCACCCAAATCTTAGGGTTTCAAACAAACCTGCTCGGATTGTGTATTTGAAAAGGTGTTGATACTCAGTAGACGATAAATGTGAGCATTACATGCATCCTTTATATAGCAACGTTTCTAGAAGTCCATGGCTTACCCCTTATGGCGGTAAATACCCAGATATTCTCTAACCCCAAGTTGCCTCTGCACACCGCAAACAAACACGCATTGAAGGGAAACAACACGGTGTCTGCAAGACATGCCAAACAAACACGCATTGAAGGAAAACATCACAGTGTCTTCGAAAGCATGAGCGACATATCCTCGGCAAGCACTGAACTGATGATGAACATGGGATAAAATTGATCAACCAATGACGATTGAGAATGAGAGCTCACATGGATCAAACCAAATTAAGCCTCCATCACACATCTTGGAGTTGCATCTTGACCACTCATTTTGTCCCCTCATTTGAAACGACCATTTAAATTATCTTAACCTTTGAGACAATTGACTCAACCTAACCCTAATCATGGTTTAATCAGCTCTACCCCCTACCCTTGGAAAATCTTTTAAATAGAAGCCATTTTTGATGCATTAAGAATATCACACACTCATGAAGCAAACCATCATCACTATAGGTAAATAGCATTTGAGTTCATAGCAATTACATGTTAGGATTTGCATTGTAGTGAGTAATTTGAGCTAAATAGGCATTAATCTTGATCAAATAGCTTAAAGTATCATTTTAGGATTGTCATTATGGATGCTTAAGCTGAGAGCATGCTATTTTGTTTCCTAATTAGAGAGCCATGAGATGCTCAATTTGTTGATTTCAATTCAAATTAGCTAATCTTGTTAAATCTTTGTTGAATTGATTGATATGATACTGTTAGGAATAACAGTCCACAAGCACAACTGGGGGGGGGCGGGG
>MU227650.1:810911-821939 GCA_018584345.1 Thuja plicata
TAATTAATTATATTATATATTAATATTAACTTAATAATATCAAATTAAATTTTTTATTATATATTATACTAATATAATAAATTATTATATTCATAACAATGCATATGTAATAGAAATCTTAATTTAATATTTAATATTTAATGTTCAACTATAATTAATTATTATATTTACTTATACATATTAATGATTATATTTACTTTAATGACTTATATTGCATTTAGTTTCAAAGAAAATTCTATTTAGTGGTAATTCTATAGGATATTAAAATTTAATTAAATTATTTTAACTGTACGCCAAATATCCTAAGGCTTAATCTTTAGGACTTCGGCAGGAACTAGACGCTATGCATCCTTGTTATATAAGTATTTAATTATTTTAAAATAACATAATTTATAAATATTACTTCAAGATTTAAATAGATTCTATTATTATAATATGTTTAATATATAATAATAGATAATAATAATATATTATATTTGTATATTATACTACCATTTAATATATAATTTTAAATAGATTGTATACATATATTTTATATTATATGATAATATTTACACTACATAATTTTTAATATTTAAGTTAATATGTTCTATTGTAATATATTGTATAGTTAATTTTTAATTAAATTTTTTATTGAATAGGTTTTTGTTTCTAAATTAAATTTCTTAAATATAATATTCTATTATAATATTTTCAACATATAATATTATATTATATTAGTTATTTAAAATATTAAACTATAATTTCATAATATTATACTAAATCTATGGTATAATAATAAAAAATTATCAATAATAATAGTAAAAAGGTTATATAAAAAAATGACTTTTAAAATTTTTTAATTACATGAAACAATGCTTTAAAATATTAAAAAAATTATCAATTACAATCAAATAATGGAAGTAAATAAATAATATTTTCTATAAATCTTGTCAAAAAATGGCTCAGCAAATTGCAAAAAAACCTGCGAACAATTACTATGCAAAAACAAAATATGCTTCTGCATTCGCTTTTCTAGTCTCCAACAACTTCGATTTACTAAAAAATTCATCCATTCCTACTTTACCAGACTACGTAATGTTGAAGGGGCATTCTTTTGTCAATGAATGTAAGGTAGTCGATGCAGTGGAAGACCAACAAGTTTTTTTTCTAGAAAACTAGATACGCAAAGACTGGACAGGCGAAAGTGGAAGGATCCAGGGTTTCCATGCTTGTCTCCGCATCGCTTGGAATAAGAAATCATTAGCAAGAAAATAAAAGTCCAGAAAAGGTGTGCGCTAACTACCCATATCGGAAGGAATGGACCACAGTAGTAAACAAAAAGAAAAATAGAAAGGAAGCCCTACTACCATCAATGTCTCAAAAGTCTCTGCAACCAATCGTTAATCCAGACTAGATTAGGGCATCAACAAAAAACTTGACCAAGGACTTCGCTAATTTCAAAGGCCAAAATGTGAGTTTGATATTTCCAAAATATGCACTGAACCACAAATCCAATCCATCGAAGGCTAAGTCTTCCACTTCAATTCCAAAAGCACGCCTTATATACCCCCCCACAGAAAGTCTTTCAATAACACTGGAAATATGTCAAACCAACATAATGATATTAAAATAGAAAAAATAGGTTACAAAAGAACATTTAAAAAGAATGACGACAGTATCCCGAAAGCTCAAGCCAGGGGTTTGGATGGAAGTACTCCAAGCGATCTCACATATCTAAAGGTCTTTAATAGCAAATCTACAAAAAGCCAACATGATTCTTAGACAAGAGCTACGTTATCAGTAAATAGAGAAAATGCCCAGATTGTAGATAAATCAGGATACCAACAAATGGATCACAGAAAAATCTAGATTATCAGTGATGAGATCAGTGAAAAGAGATGGCAAGAATGCCAATCATTTGGTGTTTTTGCTTACTGGAATGGCCCAAAATGCAGAAATCTTGTTTACAGGACTTTGTGACCGGCTCCGCCAACAGGGGTAAAGTTGTCACCGAGTACCGGGGTACCGGCCAACTCCGCCTAAAGAGGTTTTCCAGAGAATTAATTCTCCTAGCCTCCAAGCACCTGGTAGTTGGGTCTCGACGGTGCGGGGGAGCTAAGTTGGGCAGTGACTGTTGTGTGAGGGGATAGCTAGTTTTTACTCATCTTCTCAGGGATTTCAAATGGGATGGGGTTTCCTACAAGCATTTAGACTTAATAAAGAAATAGCAAAAAATCGATCAAGGTTAGATATATGCTTTTACCTATAGTTATGCAATAAATATTCAAACATCAAACAATGCTCCAATGTAAGAAACTACACTAAATACCAAATACATAAAGAACTAGCGATTCACATGCATTCAATAGCGAGGGGAGATAAGATCATTAATCTAAAATAAAACATAGGAGCATAGGACATAAGAAAACATATTGCACAAAAGGATGTTTGCTAACTCCAAAGATCAGAACAACACATAAAAGATAGCCATAAGATGTTATTCCTTCTTCATTAACTCAAATGATTCCAGCATCACTGGCATGTACAATCATGGCTCCAAGGGAGCATTCTAAACTACTAAGAACAATCGAGCATTGAGCTCCTGAAACTATTTAAAGTAAAATGCTATGCTTCTATTACTTGCTGGACTGCAAAATCATCAATTTTTTTTACCCTTGTTATGGCGTCAAAATTCTTATTTATATACAAAGTTTGACCTAAAACTAACCTAATCTAACTGTACACTCAACAAATAGAACACATTATCCTGTGGCCGGTACTACCTGCACCACTTACAATCACCTCAAAATGTGCAGAGGTATGACAAGATAGAAGAGGAAGATAAGAGGAGAGATCTGGAAGAATCGACATAGAGAAGAGTGTCGGGGTATTTATAGAAGAAATCTGATTGTCCCGGTATCTGAGGCTACATGCCTCATAAATGTGAATTGCAGCTTTGATGTGCCTTAGGGAGTTAATGTAGGAGAGACACCTTGGGAGAATCACCTGTCAGAGCCATTTCTTCTGCTTGACATGCCTTATCTAGATCACCAACCTACTAACCCTTATTAACTACTTGACAGTGATTGGTCAGCTCTGGGAACTTGGACGTAGATCACTGTGAATGAATACAAAACTGTGGACCCAAAATTCCAGAGTCTGGGAGCTTACGCTCGAAGAATTATAAATCTTCAAAATTATACCCTGGTGGTGAAAATCCCAAGATACCAGAGAACTTTATTGTTCCTTGTTATGTTTCAAGGCCTCCAAAATATGGTTGATTCCATCCTCATCTACATCCTTGATGCAGTCACAGCGGTCATTGACAACCCCAAATTGTTCGTCAACATCTCCAGCCCCTTCCTTGAGTTTTGCAGCCACTTTCTCTGTCTCATGAGCCTAGAGCATCATCTTGGTTAATCTTGACATTTTTCATCTATCAAAATCTCCACTATGTTTACATGACTCTTGTGACTGGGTCCGCTAATAGAGGTAAGTTGTCACCAGGTACCAACCAACATCGCCTATAAAGGTTGTTTGAAGAAATGAGATTCCCTGGGCCTCCAAGCACCTGAGGGTCAGGTCTCAACGGTGCGGGGCTCAGTTGGGAGATGTGACTATTTTTGAGGGGGATAGCTGGTTATCTTCAACTCATTCTCTCTGGGGATTCACGAAGGTGAGGTTTCTCCAAGCATGCTTACACTTAACAAATAAACTGAAAAATATCCTACAGGGTTAGAAATATTTCATCTACCTATAGTTATGCTGAACATTCAAAACATCAACAATAATCTAACACACTATACTAAATACTGAAGAAACATAGAACCATCAGTTCATATTTCATTAGTAGCAAAGGAAAGGAGGTCGTTAATCTACTTCAAGTGTTAGAGTAAAGGACATGAAGAACAAAGAGCATAAAATACCGTAAATCCAGAAGACAGAATGCCAACAACATCATTGCAAGAACTCTCCCTTCTTCATTAACATTTCTTCCAGTAAGCATTGGTGCGTGGTACAATGGTGGCTCCAAGGGAGCATCTAACTATGTGAAAGCTTAAACTATGGAGCATTGAGCTCTGCAACTGAGGAATGAAAAATTGCTCTTCTATTACTATGGACTGCAAAATCATCAATTTTCCTGACCCTTGGAATGGGTCCGGACTTACTATTTATACACATACACATTTAACCCTAACCCTAACCCTAACTTATGTTACACTATACAATAAAATACATTATTCGGTGGCCGGTACTACCTGCGCCACTCTACAAAATACCTAGAGACGGAATAGGCCTATCATGTCAGAAGAAAAAGATGAGAGGTGGAATGGAAGAATTGGCCTTGAGAAGAGAGTCAAGAAGAAGAAAGAAGAAATCTGATCCCCCGGGGATCGAGGCCACATGCCTCATAAATGGGAAAAGCGGTGCCCTGTCTCCAATGTGCCAGGTGTAACATTGAAACAATGCCTAGGGAAGACCATTTGTCAGAAAACCTCTTGCCGATCTGACATGCCTTGATGTAGCCATCCACCTTCTGACAACCTTTATTAACTACTTTGAAAGTGACCGGTCGGCCTTGGGGACTGGGACACGGGTCACTGAAAGAATACAAAATATAGGATTCGGGACTCTGGGATCTGGTAACTTACATTCCAAAAGAATAAAGAATACAAAACACTTGGGTTTTCTCCGGCCCCTAGAGAAACTTTATTATTTCTTACTGTCATTGAAGACTTGAAGTAGACAAGAAATTCTATCTTCATCGATGTCTTTAAGGCCGGCCCACCGGTACTTGGCCACCTCAATCTGTTCTCCCAGGTCTAGGACATTTCCCTTAAATTCATCGGCCATCTTTGCCGCATCATGACCATTGAGTATCATGCGAATTATTCGCATCATTTGACCTCCATCTATTCCCTCTGGGGATTGATACCTTGACTCCATTAACTCATCAAACTTCCCCAAGACATACTCCTCCGGCGTGCATGTGTTAGTGCTAAATGAATTAGCTCCAGAGACCTTCGCAACAAAGGACTTGTATAAATTAAAAGAATATTGTACTGCATTGATCTTATCCTGCAGAGTCCCCACCAGTTGCTTGATTACCCCCAATGTGAGGTCAAGTCTGGAGTGTTAGGTCCTCACAAAATCAAATGACTCTTCCCCCAAAATTTTGGACTCAGAAACAATCTCCTCTCTGAGGCCAAGGAGTTCCTCTAGTTCAACCTTCCATGCCTCGTAATTTTTTATGTCCCCCTCCCATATACTGATGGTGGTTTTGGCCTGTTGTAATATGTGGTAGGCCGCACATAGGTCTAGGAGTGTGGACACCAGGAAATGCCGGACATTTCCTAACTACAAGGTGACCCATTCATCAACCGCTTGGGCCTTCTTCTTCATCACTTGTAATGATTCTATATCACTCTGTGGAAGTGGTACATATGACGTAGAAGCTCTCAGAGGAATAATGCTAATGGGCCGGGCTAGCTCAGTCAGCAACCCCATGAGGTTTGCATTTTTCTCCTTTTTTGCCTTGTACTTTTGAGCCTCCTTTTTGTAGCGAGCCTCCACTTCCTTGGCTGCTTCTTTCAACAGGTTCAACTCACCTTGTTTTCCCCTCTTCCCTAGTGACACCTCTGTGATATCTTAATCTTTGGCCTCAGCTATTGCCTCGTCTGCATCTGGGGAAGGTGTCGCTATTACTGTGACTATTTCTCCGCTCGGCTTAGTTTGAAGAGTGTGAACTGTCTGGGCTTTCTTAGCCTTCGGCGGGTTCTATGCTTAAGCCATCATCTCTGCCAAAGAAAGATGGGCTCTAGGTGTTGATGGGGGGCCTTTCTCTTCTGAGATTCCACCAACCACTGTGGTGGGCGGGGTGGCTTTGCAGCCAAAACTTGTTTCTGTAAATTCTCCCCAATATCTTGTTGTGCCCCCTCAGTAGTATGAGCCTCTTTAGGATCCTTCCCTATATCTTCCATCTCATAAGAAACATTTGCCTTGGTAGTACCTATATCTTTTGCCCCACCATCTATTTCTTCAATAATGTTTGGGTCCTCGTTGGTTGCCCCGGGGTTTTCTTCTTCTTCCTTTTCCTGTTCTTCCTCATCCTCCATTGCTAAGGTGTCCTCTTCCATTGGTACATCCTTAGGTAGTGGGGGAGGCAATGGGCCAAGGTTTAATGTTTGGGACACAGTGATTACCTCCCCAAATGTTACCTTCGGGAGCGGCATTTGGAACACGACAGTTGGGGTCACGGTTGTTCCCGAGGGTCCGGTTTCCCCAGCTGATGCTATTTGTTCACTTTGTTGTTGTTGCCTTGAAACTCCCGTATCCTATATTTTTGGGACTTTAGAGGTGATCTCTTGCTCTGTCCCTTTTTCTTCTTCTACCTTTTCCTCCTGCTCCTGTGCAGGTTCCTGTTCCGGAGCTTCCTCCTACTCTGGGATTTCAGCCTTCGACTGCTCAATGTCTCCCTGCAAATTCCTGAACTCATCAGTTCTAAAAACATCATCAAATTCTTCTTGAGGGGGAGGATTTGTTGGGACATGAGTGGGCTCTGGTTCCCTCTCCATCTCTGGGGAGTCAGAAGAATGGATCTCTACTTGTGGGACCTGAGGCATCCCTAGCTCCAATTCTGCCTTTGGCTTTGGATTAAGCCTTCTCTTCCACCGAGAGACCAAAGGAGGCCATGCATCCCTTAGGACCTTCTCCTCTTCTAGATCTACTCCTATCACTTTGACCATTAGTGCTGCTAGGGAAGCGGAAGAGGCTGGAGGATGGATGGGTCCGATCATGAGCACAGGAGTAGCCAACCGTGTGATTAAATTCTCCCTCATCTGCTGGGTACTCCCGGGGCATACTCTCTTAAAGTATATGTGGCTGCGCTCAACCATGTTGTGAGTAAATTCCTCAATGGTGGGCCCCTCCTAGGCATTCCAGTCCACTGGTGGGAGTGCCAACTTATCAATCCCCTTTGCCTTGTACTGGGGGTCTATTGTGGATCCGGCGTCTGAGAAGTCGTTTAGAAAATTTTGGAGCTTTAACCTTTCCATCATTCCCATGGTCATCCAGATGTAATGCTGGCTCTGGACATCAACGTCATCCTGGAAATATTCCCAAAAGTCCTCCATGTGATATTGGTGAGGCTCTGATGCCTGAGGAAGTGCCAGTGCAATTTTTCCATGCGGATCAAAGTTCTTCCGCGCTAGATAAAATTATGCCAGGTTCAAGCTCTTAAGTTCGTTGTCTGCCTCCTTGGCTGCGGCCAGACTGCACGAGTAATTCCCACAAGTGATTGGGAATGGAATGTTTGTCACCTTCTTTAAGGCATAGAAGGCATGTAATTCCATTATTTGTCTGCAATACTCCAAGAGAATTATCTTGTTTCCACAATGTTTGGGCAACAAGTAAGGTTTCCCGGAGAAGCCGGTTACCCTTATGTATGTATGCTGCTGGAATTGTATGTAATAATGGCCATAACTTTTGACTAGATCCATTGCCTCTGTGGAGAGGTGATATCCTGCATCCTAGGTAGGTGTGATTAGGTTGTAGTAAATGAAGGCATCGTTCACCCGGTAGAAATTGGGGAAACTAGCCTCCCATTGGATTTGTGGGAAATAATCCCAGGGAGCCTTCTGACCCGGGCCGATCCCAAGTAAACCTGATGTGAGTAACCTATTGGTGGTGGGTCATTATTGCACTAGGGCCCATAGAACATAAGAAGTCATATAAAACTTTCACTTTTGGGCCACCTGGAGGAACTAAGAATCCACATGGTTTGAAATAATGGCGGCCCAATCAAAGTACTCCCCGTCGGTGGTGATTGAACCGCCTCACAATAAGTATGGAATAATCATGCTCAAGGACTTTCTTAGGAATGGTTTTTTCAATCTAAGGACTACTTCTCCTATTATGAGGTGCATTTAACTTGTCAACCTAGGGACGTATAGTTGAAATGGTCAGCATGATATGTGCACTAGGTTCCTTAATGAGTCATTCTGCTTATGCTGCAGGAAGGTAAAAATGCATAAAAGAAACCTACACTAGTGTTGCAGGAAAAGAATACATTTATCTCCTTATTGAAATGAATTCTAGAAATTTCAAACTTCTACTTAAACCTATACTTCAGCCTAGAACATCCATTATAACTATTCTTGTAGATGCTGCAGGAACACTCACAAGGTACGATGCTGTAGGAAGAAATTGTAACTTCTATCTGAAATACTGGAAATGATAGAAATGCTGGAAATGAAATCTATTCTATTCTAACCTATTCCACCTCCCAAGTGGGCCCCCTTGGTTGGTTTTTGTTAATCTATTAACACAGAACATAAACTAAGAATTACTTCATTGTATTTCAAAAACTCATTACATAGAAACAAGACATGGAACTTGAAATAGATTGCTGTAAGATACAATAGTTTTCTTCCAAAAACTTCTTTCTCTAATTTTCCTATCTAACTTCAAACTATCGGTCCAATTCCTATATATAGAGGATCGAACACTTATTACAAAATAGAAAAGAAACTATCTTTGCTGAAAACATGCCGGAGAAGAAGATGGAAATGCAACAGCCCGCGGTGTGGGTAATAAAGCTCGGGCAACCAATTCAACATAATAAAGTGTAGAGGGAATATATGCACACTGCATCTCCGTGTCCTGGAATAATGGCTCCATTGTAGTAGCCATGTTTCCTGGTGCTGTAATGATCACTCTGCCATAGCTGGTCCTCAACAGTCTTCCTTGAATGCTGTCGACCACTCTCCAGCCGCTTTCTCTCATGTCAAGTTAGCTATGATGCGGAAATATTCATGCAATAAGCTTAATCAAATTAAATGCCCAGATATTAGAACATATATTCTGATGGTTTTATGAAATACTGAACTATATGTATAATATTAGCAAAATATGTCACAAACATCTGCCCATGGTTTATCAGTTCTATCTGGACTTTATCACAAGTTTTGACTAGCTAGGCTCTCAAATGTTTTGTCAAAAACTAGAACAGAGTATTTAAAATCATACAAAATAAAGGCAATAATTTGGCCTTATCAGTGATGCCAAGCAAGAAGTAGTACATCCACCCCGTGAATTCCCGGGCATGTAGTTGCCTGAAGACTCGGGATAGTGCTATCATCCCCATCTGGATGCTTTCTTTAAACTCGGACTGGGGGATCTCTAGCTTCATTTTCCTAGGGTCCCTCTTTGGAGTCTTGAGCCAATGATTGTTCATATATTGCTGGGCTGCGGCCTCCAACTGTTGAAATTGCACTAAGGCATCAGATTTGGTGACAAAAGTTGGGTTATCAAACTAAGGGATCCCCAACCCAACCCAAAAAGTTGCAGCGTCGAGAGACACCATGGGGGTGGGATATCCGGTCAGTTCTGGAGCTGCGAGCATGATGGCCTGGATGAAAGAGTTGTAATGCGCTGCAAGTGTAAGAATCAACTCTGGGGCCTGCACCGAGCATGGGAAATAGGCAACCTTGAGAATCCTGGAATCCCCGACGCTGTTCACCAGCGGATCCTTGGACTATCGCTGAATGTACATTATTTTAACTAGGGCCTGCATCTCGACGCTGGTGTCAGTAATTAATTAAATTTTGGAATCAATCTTTGATCCCATGAGGGTGTTGTCCTTTACGTAATTCATGCTGAGAGGTAATTTCTCTAAGGCCCTCACCATTTTAGATCTAACGGCTGCCCTAGTGACTGTCGTGGAGGGAAGTTCCAGACTTCCAGGTGGTGAAGATGCGGAAGCCTCAGACATTTTAAGTATGTTGTTTTGGAAACCTACAAGGCAAGGTGACCGTTATAATTCATGAATAAGTATTATTTCAGGATCCAGAGATCTTACCACCGCAGCACGTCTTTTCCCTGAAAAGTTAGTTTAGGTTCAAAATCCCAGAAAGTATATATATATATTGCAAACTTAGGAAATTAACCAATATCCATGCCTGGGGTCTCAATTTACCTGACAAAAACAAGATATGGATTGGGTGAGGGCAAAAGACCCGGGGTCCAAAAAACTAACCGTTGGAAGTTGTGCATGAAAAAGTGAGTTGTCAGGCCTATGTCAATGTCACATGGCTACGCAATAAATGGGGAGTTATGGTGACGGTGGTGCCAACTGTCTGAACGCGTGAAAAGTGGATACCACTTGGACAGTCTTGAATGTATACGTGGGACATAAATGGGTCATTAAGGCCATTTTATGGAGGAGAGAGAAAACCACCTGGTTGAAACCGACCGAGAGCTGAGCTTCAACAAGGTGGTATTCTGCTTTGAACAAGCTTGCAACTTGAATGGACAACAGACAAAGCACAACAAGCTCGACACGAGACCAGATGAATATACATAATATATACACCTAAACTACAGCAAGGCCAAAAGGTATATACATGGGAATGGAAGGATATACATGAAAAACACTAAATTTATAGCAAAAGGTAGCACAGAGTGACCACCCTATACAAACATGCACAAAATATACAAAACCTACAACATATATACAATATATTACATTGCACAGAGGGCGGACAACCCTCTGGCAACGCTGACCCACCTGTTGGTGTCTAAAAATGCTAAATTGAATTTCCTTTGGACTTGCCAATCCAATGATGGGAAATCCAATTATTTTTGGCCAACTAATGGGAATGATCAATTATGATCCTCTTCCCCTACGCTTCTGGCTCTGTAGGACCAAGGCAGGTGAACCTTCACCTGAACAGGCTTTTTATAGCAGATAACCTGTGTATGGAACTCAAACTTCCGTCTCTCAAAGTATGGCAAGGAACTTGAAATAAATATAACTGAAATCAATATTATTATGAACTATAAACTGAAATAATTTAAGTAATTGAAAGAATGTTTAGTAAATGTGTATGTAATTTGAAATGAACAGATAGATAAGATATCACAAAACTATAAATAATGAACTGAATAACTATAATCCAAATAATGATTAGACCAGTGCCTTATTCTACCATGGGTAATAGAGTCAAGATCATTCCAATCTTATGTTCAACCTCAGAGACAGTTTTA
>MU227650.1:840111-853570 GCA_018584345.1 Thuja plicata
CCCTGGGTTCTAACCCTTCTCAACCCATTCACCCATGCTAATCTAATCCTAATCCTAAGATTCTCTCTAAACCACTTCCTAATGTTGTCACATTCCATTAAGGAATGATTAGCAACTCAACCCACTTGAGAAAGTCCACTTTCTCAAGCTGAACTTTCTTAAAGTCCTTAACCCTCTTACACCCCCACATGCCTCATTAAGGAATTCATTAATGAAGATTCCTTAAGCCCATGTCTCTCCCATGCCTCATTAATGGCACCTACATGCCTCATTATTGGCACCTACATGTGCATTTATTGGGCCTCCAAGCTCATAAATGAACCTTGTACCCCCCCTCTCTCTCCCATTCTTCTATAAATAGGAGCCTGTTTTGAGAGCAAATAAGCCTTCCTCTTAGATCATTTTTGCATTGTTATGCTGCTATTTTTATGCTAGATCATAAGCTATTTCATTTAAAATACTAATTGTTAGTTGTATTTCATCTTTCATAGCTAGTTTGCATGCTTGTTTCACCATTTTAGCTCATTTTAACTCAAATCCTTCATATTTAGGTTGTATTGGTCACTGTTCCATCAACATATTCTGAGGGCTGATATGGTGGTGTTCATACTCTTCCTAGATTAGAAGGAAATAGGTCGCCTTTTGAGGGTTTTATGTGTTTTTCATGCTTTTACTAACCCTATATTGCTAAAACAATGATCTATTGAAGTGTTTGTGTCCATCTAACAGGTACCCATTATCACACTCACAGAGGGAGATACCATACCAGTGACATCTCTTGCAGATCTGAGCGAGGTGGGCGGAGTGATCACGCCTGTCCCGGGAAAAGATTGTTAAATCATCCATATAGATGATTATGCACTTGTTGACTAGGCCTTTGAACACAATTTCCATAACCTTCTAAAATTTGTCACTTGCGTTAATGAGGCCAAAGGGAATTCTCTGATATGCAAATGTTCCCCACTTAGTGGTGAATGTAATTTTCATTCTATCCTCAAACTTAACCATAACTTGGTTATATCCGGAGTACCCATCGAGGAAGGACATCATTTCGGAACCATTGACAATTTGTAACACCTCATCCAACAATGAGAAAGGGTAATTGTCCTTCTTGGAGGCCTTGCTTAGGTTGCAGAATTCCACACATAGGCAGATCTCACCATTCTTCTTGCGTATAGGGATGAGGTTGGAAACCCATGTGGTGTGCCAGATAGGAAAGATAATTTGGGCTGACAATAATTTTTGAACCTCCTGATGGATTAGAGATTCGATCAATGGGTTTATCGACCTCTACTTTTTTTGAAAAGGTTTGGAATCTAGTTTTAATGGCATGGTATGAGTCATGATAGATGTGTCATAGGTCTTGAGATCCTCATACCCCCAGGAAATAACATCAATGTATTCTCAGAGAACTATGAGAATCTTCTCCTTCTCCTCTGGGGAGCAGGAGGTACCAATGTGGATCAATTTCTCTTCATCGGCCTTACTGATGTTGACCTTTTCAAAATTTCTTCCCTCAAAGGAGGATGATATCTTATCTCACCCCTAAGGGTCTGAATCAAAGATGTTTTCTAAAGCTACCATCCCCTTAGGGATGGTGTTGGTGGGTAGGTCGATGATTCTGTCATCCTCTTCACCCTGCTCGGTATTTTCATGATCAATTTCTTCCACTTTTTGATCCTCGAAGACACCAACATTGGCCATGAAGGCCAGATTATGTTGGTCATCCTCAAAAACTTGAAAGTGGGTGATATTATCTAGGATGGATGGGGCGGGGACCATCTCAACAGAAAAATTCCAGAGCCGGGAACCAGCCATCGGCTCGAAGGTGCTGGAAGACACATTAAGGGCAATCAGAACATAGTTATGTTTCCGGGGAATAAGCTCAATGCCAAAAGAATCAAAGTCTTCAATTAGGCTCCATGACTGGTTGTGGTATGTGGCCAGCTTTTTGTCATGATACGTGTATTGGCTCTGGACCTATTTTACAATCAGCTCTAAATCACCCATTGCTCAGAGGCGGGTGATCCCTTTTATCAATGCGAATAGGAGTTTGAGGACCAAGGCCTCATACTCCATGACATTATTGGTGCAGTTAAACTGCAACCTGTAGGACATGAGGAAGGAATTCTCCCATGGGTTGATTAGTTCTACTCTGGCCCCGCAGCCTTGTTTGGACCAGGATCCATCAAACTTCAGGATCCACAAATCATTGTTTATTTTCTGAGGCTGGGAGGGTGAAGAGGTATTTGGATTGGTTTTGGGAGGTGATTCCTCCAGATTTGATTGTGCATGGGTGAGACTTTCCTCCAGAGAATCCTTTAATTTGGGTTCAAATTCCTGGACGAGCAGCACCTCTGGTGTACCACTAGGTGGATTACTTGGTCGAGGAAATCCGGCTCTGCATTCTTTCTCTTGGAGATTGTTGATATGGTGGGTAGCAATAGAAATGCAAGGCTCAAAATCTAGTTTAGAGTGTTTTTGGTAGTGTACCTGGCACCAAGTGCCAGATAAGAGAGTGGCCAGAGCGGCCGTGCTACCTTGTGAGTCTACCTCACACTTTAGTTTCTTGCCCAAATCCTAAATTCTCTGAGAGATTACCGGGTCCTCAGGGATGAAATCAAAGGTTAGAATTTGTCATGTTTGGTACACCCCAGGGGAGGATTCATAGAAAAGGACTTCATTTACCCTCCCAACTTTGGTGAGGGCTTGTTTCATTCTGGGTTCACTCTCCACCTAGATTTGATTTGATTTCCCCTTCTAGGGGAGCCACAAGTGGGAGAAGTTTGTCGAGAAATGCCCATTAAGGGCCTTTGACCAATTCTAACTTAATAACACCCCATAGGTTTCAGGGATGTCTACCACTTGGATGTCTATTGTGCTCAATATCTGGGGGTCTTGGATGACCTAAATTTGGATATTTTTCAGCTCACCAACCATTTCCATGGCAGTTTTTCTCCAATTGGACTACTACGCCTTTGGATGGAGTGCGAGTGAGTCCAAGCTTCTAGCATATGGATAAGATCATGACATTTCCCGAAGCACTACAATCTACTAGGCAGTTGTAAAGGTTCTTCCCTTGAATATTCAAGCCTAGTAGGAAGGGAGGATCCTATGTGTTTCCCTGGAAGACGACCGAGTTGGCATTGTTGAATGTGACAGTGTTTGGTGGATGACTGATGGCTTCCGGGTTTCCCAAGAGATTTAGAAGGGATTTATTCTACATGAGACATTTTAGCAAGACCTCCATCAAAGTCATGGAGGTGGTGGTTCTCTCTAATGACTTAGTGATATCAAACCGTCCCCCCAGGTGAATTTGGCTTCCCCCGATCGGATGCCTGGTGTGGTTAGGGCCAGGTCCTTTTGATGGGAAGGATCGATCACTTGTGTTGTCCTAGGGGTGGTAGTCTGGGGAGGCATTGAAGCATAATATGAACCTTTTCTAGCTTCTCTCTGAGTGTTGTAGGGAGTCTACGGGCTGGTGAAGGTGTTGGCGTAAAAGGTCAAGATGGATTCGTTAAAGAACCCTTACAATTCAGGTTCTTCATCCTCTTCGTCTGTCCTGATGAAGATAGTCTCACATGTAAAGGTAGTGTGAGGAGGCTCTAATGAAGATGATTCCAGAGGAGTAGGATCGACATGTTTTTTCCTATCTAACTGGGAAATCATGATGATCTTTTCAAGTGTGGCACAGTTCACCTAAGAATGGGAGTCAGTGTCGTGCAATCTACACCACATGGTCAGGGGGTGGAATTTTGCAAGCTCTGTAGAATGAATGGGTCCAACACCACCTTGAGTGGTATTTTGGTTTGGAGGAGGACCTCTGGTATTTGTGTTGTTGTTCCATTTTTGTTGGTTGGGTCGACTCCCATTGTTGTACTCGTGACCACTAGAATTGGTGTTTTGTTGTCAAGAGAAAATATTCCCTCTTTGGGAATTAGATTTATGGGGTGTAGAAGGCCCCACCTTTAGCTATCCCATGTCCATTGTCAACGAGGACACTAATCACAAGAGGGATTCAACCTCAACAAACAACTAGGTGGTTGTGTCACAGTGTGATGACTGTTGTGGTGGGTTTTCGGGGAAAGAGGCAGCAACTCTTGAAGTTGAGGACGAAAACCCTCCAGCCATAGACGACCGAAAGAAAGGTACTCCAAAGGGTTGTGTCAAAGGTTGTTGCATTTGATGCAGCTGGTTCCAGGGAATGTATTCCAGACCCGGTATTGTCTGGGCTTGAGATGGGTAAACATACCGAGCCTACTAGTCTATCAGCAGGGGGGCCATGGCCATAGTTGGAGCACCCATCGCCAGATTGGGGTTGTATCCCTTGGTGTAAGGAGTTCCACAGGGTATCATATTGAATGGTAGGCTCTGTCCAATCCCACTTGGAGCTTTGCTCAAACCGCGGGACAACTCTAGGGCTAAGTTGTAGACTTTTTTTAGAGTATCCTGGTCATTAGCGGTGGTGGTTCTCCAGAGGAGAGTGGAAAAAATGGGTTCCATGGCGTTCAAGTATGTCTGGATGGTTACATCAGTGGATGGAATGAAAGGGCCTATGCATCGCTTCAAGGAACGTTGGAACCGATGGTTGAATGTGGCAAGGGGTTCATTTGGTTCCTTCCTGATTGTGATAAACTGGCTGTGGGATGATGCTGGGTCCACGTGAATGTGGAAGGCCGCTAGGAAGGCATCTTCCATATCTTGCCAACTGTTGATGGAGTTGGCAGGTAAGTTGAGGTTATAGTTCAACTCGTTCTTTCGTAAAGACAGAGGAAACATTCAGGTCATAACATCTTGATGTTGTAGCCGGTGTCAGTTCATGGCATCCTTATAGGCCTAGAGGTGTTCTTCTGTAGTTTGTGGGCCTAGATGCTCATAATTGGGGCAGATCTTCTCTGGATGTGGAGGAAGATCATTGGTAGCACCAAGGAACTGCCCCATTGGGGACTCGGTATTACCAAAGTAAGTAGCCATTGGGACTGTTTGGTTTTGGCTAGGTTGGACGTTAGTTCCTGGTATTATCTGGGGGATTTGGGTATTCTGGTGTGTTGTTTGGTTTGTTGGGTCCTACTCTTTCGGATAGGAGGTATGAGTTCTACAAATTAACTAGGATTCGAGGCTGATTGAAGGATTCTGTCAAAACTTAAGGGTGAAGATGACCCTATTTCATGAAAAGTCTGGTTCGTAAAACTACTACTTGGGGAACCCTCAAGCGGTGTAAAATCAAAATATTTTGAGGGAGATGATCTCATGCCCTCCTTCTACCACTAGTTTTTGTTAATGGGACTTTGTGATTGGCTCCACCAACAGGGGTAAAGTTATCACCGGGTACTAGGGTACTGGCCAACTCCGCCTGAAGAGGTTTTCTGGAGAATGAATTCTCCTAGCCTCCAAGCACCTGGTAGCTGGGTCTTGACGGTGTGGGGGAGCTAAGTTGGGTAGGTGACTGTTGTGTGAGGGGATAGGTGGTTTTTACTCATCTTCTCAGGGATTTCAAATGGGATGGGGTTTCCTGCAAGCATTCAGACATAATAAAGAAATCCCAAAAGATCGATCAAGGTTAGATATATGCTTCTACCTATAATTATGCAATAAATATTCAAACATAAAACAATGCTCCAATGTAAGAAACTACACTAAATACCAAATACATAAAGAACCAGCGATTCACATGCACTCAGTAGCAAGGGGAGATAAGATCATTAATCTAAACTAAAACATAGGAGCAGTGGACATGAGAAAACATACTTCACAAAAGGATGTTTTCTAAATCCAAAGATCAGAACAACACATAACAGATAGCCATAAGATGTTCTTCCTTCTTCATTAACTCAAATGATTCCAGCATCACTGGCATGTACAATCATGGCTCCAAGGGAGCATTCTAAACTACTAAGAATAATCAAGCATTGAGATCCTGAACTACTGAAAGTAAAATGCTATGCTTCTATTACTTGCTGAACTGCAAAATTATCAATTTCGCCGACCCTTGTTATGGCATCAGACTTCTTATTTATAAACAAAGTTTGACCTAAAACTAACCTAATCTAACTGTACACTCAACAAATAGAATACACTATCCTGTGGCCGGTACTACCTGCACCAATTACAATCACCTTGAAATGTGCAGAGGTCTGACAAGACAGAAGAGGAAGATAAGAGGAGAGATATGGAAGAATCAACATAGAGAAGAGTGTCGAGGTATTTATAGAAGAAATCTGATTGTCCCGATATTTGAGGCTAATGCCTCATAAATACAAATTGCAGCTTAATATCTTCGATGTACCTCAGGGAGTTAATGTAGGAGCGACACCTCAGGAAAATCACCTATTAGAGCCACCTCTTCTGCCTGACATGCCTTATCTGGATCACCAACCTACTGACCCTTATTAACTGCTTGACAGTGATTGGTCGGCTCCGGGAACCTAGATGTAGATAATTGTGAATGAATATAAAATTTTGGGCCTGGAATTCTGTAGTCTGGGAGCTTATGCTCGAAGAATAATAAATATTCAAAATTGTACCCTCGTGGTGAAAATACCCAGAGACTATAGAAATTTATTGTTCCCTATTCTATTTAAAGGCCTCCAAAATCTGGTCAATTCCATCCTCATCTATGTCCTTGACGTAGTCCCAGCAGTCATTGACAACCCTGAATTGTTCGTCAACATCTCCATCCCGTTCCTTGATTTCTTTAACCACTTTCACTATGTCATGAGCCCAAATCATCATCTTGGTTAATCTTTACATTTTCCCTCTGTCAAAATCTCTAGCGGACTGGTATCGGGACTCCATTAGCTCATCAAATTTACTTAGTACAAAATCTTCTAGAGCACAAGTCCTAGTGGTGAAGGGATCAACTTGCGAAACCCTTGTCACGAATGCTGTATATGAATTTAAAGAATTTTGGACTTCTGGGATTCTATTCTTTAGGGTTGCTACCAATTGCTTACTCAAGTCAATTTTGAGGCCAAGTCTGGAGTGTTGGGCCTGAAGGAACCCAAAGGGTTCTTTTGCCAAAATTCCTGTCTCTGTAATGACTTCCTCCCTGAAGTTCATTATATATTCCAGTTTGGACCTCCACTCTTTGTACTTCTCCATTTATTTCTCCCATAGGGAGACTGCGCCATTCACTTGGCCGATGATGTTGTTGGCATGACAAAGGTCTGGGAGTGTTGCTACCAGGAACTGCCTTACGACTGTGATTTTCTCAACAACCCACCCATCCACAACCTATGCCTTCTTCTTCATGGCCCTTTGAGCATCCATATCACCCTTTGGGAGTGGTGTTCTAGAGGTGGAGGTTTCCAGATGAATCTTGGCCAGTGGCTGTGGCAGTTTTGCGAGAAGCCCGAGGAGATTTTCATTCTTTTCTCTTTCCTCCTTTAGCTTTTGTGCCTGTTTGTCGTACTGGGCATCAAATTCCTGGGTAGCTTCTTTCAACAGGTCCAATTTTCCCTGTTTATCTCTCCTCTCTAGAGGAACTTTTGTAACTATATAAGCTTCAGCCCTTATGGCTATTGCTTTTGCATCTGGAGTAGGCATCACAACTACTGATACCATACTTCCTCCTAGACCAATCTGAAAGGTATGGATGGTCCAGGCCTTCTTAGGCATCTTATCCTCTTGGTTATGGGCCATCATTTTGGCTAGGGAGAGAGGGGCACTTGCTTCCATAGGGGCCTTTCTTTTTTAGGAGTATACCAACCAATGTGGCAGCTAGGGAGGTCTTGCTGCTAAGGCCTAGGAATTGGGGCCTTCTTCAGGATCTTGTGGTGTTTCCCTGATATTCATAGTTGCATCAGACTCCTTTTATTGCTCCCTAGGGTTTCTTGTATCTTCCACCTTGGTGACATCTACATTTGCATCACCAATATTTCCCCTTCTCCAGCATCTGTGGTCTCAGTATCCACGTTTCTAGGGTTATCCCCCTCATCTTTTTGCTATTGTTCTCCCTCGGCACCATTTGTTGGGACATTCTCCTCCAAGGGCACATCTTTTGGAGAGGTCAAAGGTGTCTGGCCTAGATCTAACTATTGGGCCACATTGACCACCTTTCCAAATATTGCACTTCGGGGCCTTTGATCACCTAGAGTAACTAGAGGTGTTTGGAGCATGACAACTGGGGGTACGATTACAGCTGAAGGTCCGGTTTCCCCAGCCATTTTCGACTGCTCATCTTGTGTTTCCTTAGTTCTATCTTGTTCCCTAGGACCAGAGTTTCTTCCACATCTTGTGGATTTTCTTGTGCCTCTCCTTGTTCCTACTCTTGTTCTTTCCCCCATAATTCTTTTTCTGGGTCTACTTCTTCTTGTGCATCGATCTCCTCCACTGCCCTCACCACATTGGCCTGCAAGTTCACCAAGTCTTCCATGTGGAAGAGGTCATCAAAATCATCATGGGGAAGGGAGGTTGCCGGAGGCTATTCTTGTTCAGGAGAAGAAGGGATTAGTTCCACTTGGGGAATGTTTGGCATCTCAGGACCTGCATCTATGCTTGGAGGGGGATGATCCACCCTTTTCTTCTTTTTTCTTATTTGTAGCGGGGCCCCGACATCCAGAATAGTTGTAGTTTCATCCTCGGCCTCCATCCACTGGCTCATGAGTGCTACCAGTGAAGGGGATCCTGTCAGGAGGGAAAATCCCACCGGAGCAACTGGAAGACCAAGAGAAAGCTGGGCACTCAATGTTTGACTCACCTGGCAAGACGCCTCGATCTTAGTATGAATTTATTCCAAAATGGTGAGTGGAGCTGGGGGTGTGACCTAGGATAGGGCACCCTATTTTTCTTTCCCTTTATTTTTGCTTGGCCCAGCTGCTCCGGAGGCCAAAGTAGATCCTCGCAAAATTGGACCCTTGTGGGTGCTTTTCTTGCACACTTATGCAAAGTAATCATGGCTGCACTGAATGATGCCCTGGCTGATGTCCTCAATTGTCAAAATCTCTAGGGTGTTCCAATCAACCAGAGGGAGATCCATCTTATCGATCCCTTGTGAGTTGTATGACGGGTCCTCCAAAGACCCACTATTCAAAAAATCATTTGGAAAGGTCCAAAGGTCAAGGCTTTTCATCATCCCTTTCGTCATCCTTGAGTATTTCTGACTCTAGAGGTCAAAATCATCCTGGAAATCTACCAAACAATCCTCCATGTGAGGCTCGTGGGGTGCAGATGCCCGAGGCAGTGCTGGGTTGAACTTTCTGAGTGGGTCAAAATTGTTTCTTGCTAGGTGGAACTCAGCCAGCCCTAGTCTTTTTAACTCATTTTCAACCTCCTTGGCCACTGCAAGGCTGCAATAATAGTTTCTGCAAGTGATCAAGAATGGGATGGAGGTAACCTTCTTCACTCCATAAAATGCATGGAGCTCTAGTATCTATCTATAGTACATCAAAAGAATAATCCTATCCCCATAATGCTTGGGGAGTAGGTAGGGTTTTCCAGAAAACCCGATCACCCGAATGTAAGATTGTTGCTGAAACTAAATAAAATAATTGTCGTCAGAATTCACCAAGGTCATTGCTTCCTTGGATAGCTGGTACCCAGAATCCTGAGTAAGTGTCAAAATGTTTTGGTAAATTAAGGTGTCATTTACCCAGCGAAAATTGGGGAAGCTGGGTTCCCATTGAATCTGGGGATAATGGTCCCATGGAGCTGTCAGACCAGAAAAAGGAATTTTAGCATATATAGGAAACCACAAACCCTAAATAGTATGCTAAACCTATCTAATCTATCATGAAATCTATTTGCAAGAGAAATTCATAAACATAAGCATAAACACTTAAACCCCACTTCAAAGGAAGCTCCCACGTCCTTCTTTCTTCTCCATAATGAGATTGATGTTTCTCTTTGCACACACACAATTGCACAAAAAGGCCAAGTTTTTGCTAATGAGAATACTAGAAGATTTCTAACAATTCTTGAGGTTCTCAAAATCTTATGGTTAACCTTGAATGAGAGGAATAGCTCTCAATTTATAGGAAGTGAGGGTCAATTAGGTGAGGATTGCAAGAATCCATGAATAATGAAGAGATTTGGTTGGTGAGATGTTAGCAAGCATGATATGGGGGAGATCAAATAAGGAGATATTGAGAATATTCATGAAGCACCTTAATAGGGATGATAATCCTCAATTAAGGGATATGATATTTAGGTAGGATTAGGAATCATTATTCAAATTAATAATTCAATATCCTCAATATTCCTCAAAATCAATAATTAGAATTATGAGATTATAAAAATCTCATAAATTGAAATTATCCAATAAATTAATAAAAATTAATTAATTGTTGGAGACTTAGGGAAAAGGGAATACATAAAGTTTGTTTATTTATTCAAATAGGACCTAGGGATAAACTATGGGTTATTCATCCCAAGGGGGAAATTAGTGGATTATTGATCAAATTGAAGGTGTTGATGTTGAATTGAAATGATTTTGATGATATTGATAAGGTTTAGGATCAATTTTGAGTATTCCATAATAGTTTAGGAAATCATGAGACATTGATGAGCTTTGACAATGCGCCCGCGTAATGATGATTGGAAATGATTGAAAAGAACCAATGAACTTTTATGGCATCATAGGATTGAAATGGGGAAACATCGATGATCATGGACAATGTTCCTGAAATGATATTCAAAAATAGTATTGACAAATATGAACAACACTATTGAATTGATATTGATAGATTGATAACAATAACACCGATGATCTTTGACAATGTTACCAAATATTTGATTAAGGGGATACAAAGCATCGATGATCTTGGACAATGCTCCTGAAATGATGACAAGATTGATCGAATTGAAATAGGGTTTTGATTGATTTAGAAATTGGGTTAATTAGGCATCGATAATCTTGGACAATGCCTCAGAATGGTCAGAATGAGTCCAAACAATTCTGCAAGTGATTAGGAATATAATAGAATGGGTTTGAATTGATTTAGGAAGGTTTGGAATGGTTTAGGATCAAATAGGATCAGTTTAGGATTGAATAGGATCGATTTAGGGTTTATTCGAAATGATTTGGAAAATGATCGATTTGATAAAGAGAGTAGAATTGTTAGTAAATAAATGAACAATGTTCAATCATCTACAAAAGACACAATGTCGCCATACAATAAAGATCATATGCGCCACATAGAGGAATAATTAGGTCACAAAACAACGTTTCAATTGTAATGCTAAAAATGTTAAAACACGTAGACCATCAGGCTCGAACCATTTTTAGGTGTCTACATTTTGCCCCTCTTTGATACAACACAATTATGAGCGTTGTGTCAAATAATCCTGAAGAAAATAGCATTAAAAAATTCCCCAGTGGATTGATAGAATGGAGGTAGGATGCCCCCTTAAACAATTGGACAAAAATTGATATGAGGACAATTTTTTGAAAAGAAAGATGATTGCTAGGATTGACAGAAGAAATGTTAGTAGAAAGTAGAAATTAGATGAAGAAATATTAGTAAGAAAGATGTTGGCTTTCAAAAGTGCAATTGTGTTATAAGAGCTTATTGTGATATTGCAAAAGCGGATGCTGCGCATCATGGCACAAAAGCCAAAGTGAGAAAGTCATCCTTTTTGCGTAAACAAACACGATGCAGATAGAGGATGATCTTCTCCATCCCAAGACATGTATCAGACATGCCCCATAACTTCACGAGATCATCGAACAAGAAAAAAAAGTAAAACGAAAACAACTGGTCATGAACCATCCCGGCTATGCTTATAAGTTTAGATAATATCATCGAGTACCATAGGAACATGAAAAAAATAAAATAAAAAACACTCACTAAAACAATGTGAGCCAATGGCCATTCTGATCTTTTGATACTTGCATTAAATGTTCATTGATTGATAGCTTAGATTGCAAATTGACTGATTTGATACTTGATTGATAGCTTGGACAGATTGATTGATAGCAAAGGTTGAAAGATGGAATAGTCCAACCAGATTGAATGCTGAGTCACAATGAGTCAGGTCACATTTGTGAGAATATGATTTTGTTAAGCATAGATTGATGGTTCTGCCACTGATGTCTGCAAACATGATGTTTGATTCGCAAAAGGAAGACAAGCATGTACAAATTTATTGCAGATTTTTGAAGAGATTTTTGCAATTTTTAGGATTTTTGAGATATTTGAATTTTTTTGTGATGATCTTTTTTCAGGACTTTTTACGATTTTTAGGATTTTTTCAGCATCATATTTGAGTTTTTAGCAAATTTTTTTCAGGACATTATTTGATTTTTAGCAATTTTTTCTGGACATTATTTGATTTTTTTTTTGGAATTTTGAGCTGCTTATTTGGATTTTAAGGATTTTTTCAGGTCATTATACAATTTTTTTCAGTTTTTTTTTGAAATTGCCCGTAGTGTCTAGCAAGGCAGGGACATTTTGAAAGGAGAAATGGATTGGTAGATGGAAAAAGGCCAAGGGTCACTTGCATGGGATCTATTTAGGTGCAAAGGACTATCCAAGAAATGGGATAACAATTGTTTCACCAAACTGGGGGATTGGACAAGACAATGATAAGGTAATGAGATAGTGCAGTGGATAGAATGTGAGAAATGGACATGTCAAGAGGTTTTTCTTTGAAAACATGTTTTTCATTGGACATCCTTATTTTCATCAAGAAAAAGATAGGGATTTGGATAGGACAAATGTTAGGATATGAAAAGGATAATGATAGGATAGGGGTAGGAAAAGCAAGATCAATAAGGGATACATGATACATGGGTGTTGATAGCATAAAGGATATGAGGGACATAGGAATAATGGAGGACATGCTGGGGATAATGGAGGATAATGATAGGAGTAATGGAGGATAACACCAATGAAATCAACCCCCAAGTATAGACTGCAAGAAGTTCATAGAATTACACATGGTGCCTATTTGCCAGGTTTTCATCATGGTACTTACCCAAAGCCCCTGTTTGCTAGGTTTTCACTATTGGACGAAATTATTTCTCTTGAATATTTTTTCTTGTGTTGCCAAGATGCCTGTTTGCCAGGTTTTCATCAAGGCAAATTTTTCCTTTTTTCATATTTTTTTTTTTTTTTTTTTTCATTCTTTTTTCACATTTTTTGACATTTTGGAAAAAATAGGATGCATGAAGTGACATGGACAGAGGACTCAAACGCCTTACTCTTTGAAATGTGCTTTTGAAAGATATTGTGCAAAGACGTTGGTAGGGTAATGAAAAAGGAATATGAAGTGGGTGATTAGATGAGGATGAGACAAGCTTTATGCAAGGGATTGGATAGGTTGGATGAAAGATTGGAAAACAAGTGTTGGATAATGAAGGTAATGTACGCTAGCTTTCTTTGAAGTAGAAAAGAATGGATGTAAGAACAACATTGGCACACACCTTGAGGGGTGATGGAGTGATAGAGGAAAATGAGATTTTGGATTTTGAAGGATTAATGAAGGAATGGATATGGATTTTGGGACACAAGGACCCAAA
>MU227650.1:885883-909826 GCA_018584345.1 Thuja plicata
ATTGTAAGGGATGCCCATGTGGCTTTTGATATTGTAATTCTAAAGTTTGTAATTCCACATTTGTGGAGCCAATAAGAAGCCAATTTTCTGTTCTTGCAAATTTATGTTGTTTCTCTTTGTTTCTGTCTTGTACTTGTGGTATTAAGGGGAGTCCCCTTCATCAGGTTCTAGGTAGAAACTTTTTGAATTTGATAAACATCGATAGGATACAAGGGGTAAAGGTTTCTTCTACCACCCTTGTAGCTATTTTACGCTAGTTTTTGACAATACTATAGTATTTTGAGTAGAATTTGTTGTTAGAAGTTAGGGAATAGAATACTTTCCTCAATCAGTATGAAAAGGTCTTAGTAAAATATATAAATTATTATACTTGAGTAGTATCCACTACTTCAATACTATTGAGAATCTTAAAAATAAAAATAAAAATATTCTAGGAAAGAGAAAAACTTCCTAGAGTGTACTTGGGTCTACCCCTCACTATGAAGGAGTCAAACATAAAATTATATAGCTTGATCTTAGAAAGGATTGAAAAAAAGTTAGTTGGGTGGGAAAAAACTACTAAGTAGTGTTGAGAATTTTCAACTTATTTCTTCCTCTCTCCAAGGTATTCCTATTTACTTTCTTTCTTTATTTAAAATCATAGGTAATATAACTGATAAACTAGAAAGAATAGAAAGGAGCTTCTTATAGAAAATGATGTAAGAGAAGAGAATAATGGATTTGATCAATTGGGATATGATGTTCTTTCCTAAGATGTTTGATGGGTTAGGCATACGAAAAATCAATTTGCTTAATGAACCTCTCATATCAAAAATGGGGTGGAAACTCTTATTGCATAACACTGACTAGAGTGATATCATGAGTGCTAAGTATCTCAATTATGAGAGGTTTTATAGGATTCTTTCTACTCGTAGCTACCCAAGTGGATCTAAAATTTGGAACAATGTCCTTAAATGTAGAGGAACAATCTAGATGGGACTAAAGTGACAGATTGAGAATGACTACCTGATTTTCATCTATGAGGATAAATAATTGGATAATATGCCTCTATATTTACACCTATTCTTTAGGGATTTTAGTGAAAGTGAAAAACCCCTCTTTGGCCATCTAGTGGTAGACTACTTATTTCCCCATAATTATTGGAAGGATATTACATAATGTTGTCAAGATCAACATCATCTTTCACTAAAGGTGAGGGAGTTACAAAAGCACCTACAAAAAATAAAAATCTCTCTTCCAAGGGATGATAAGTTTATTCAGAGAAAAGATACCAAAGGTGACTTCTCTATCAAATTGGCTTACAATATACTACTAAAGAAGGTGAAATCTCTAAGGTTATGGTGGAAAGTTTGGAATCCCCATCTACTACCCAATATTAACTTATTTTGGTGGACAATGATGCATAATTAAATTATCACACATGATAATTTGGTAAAATGGGAATTTCAACTCCCCAATAGATGTGTGATTTGTAAGAAAGAAGAAGAAACCATACATCATATATGGCTTCATTGTCACTATGCTCATAAAATCTACAACTTGGTGCTATAAAATTTTGAAATTATTTAGACAATGAAAAACACACTCCAAACCCTTACCTCTAACCAGATCGATCAAATGCATAATCCTCTGGTAAGAGTACTATGGAAGAAAATTCCCCCAACATGGGATGGATTCTATGGAAGGAGGGAAATAACATAATATTTAGAGAAGTGGAGCTTCTAGTGGAGGAGGTTTTCTCAACTTTCTACTAAATGATATTGGAAAATCTATTACTTGTCACTTGGATCCACCCTTCTTTCCTACCTACTTTATTTAGTGATAGGGTGGCTAGGAATGGGGTCTTCCCAATCTCTATGCTAGATTTGATAAATCTAGAAGGATGAAGAGAATGAATAAAAAGTAGCATCTCCCAAACTTGAGTTGGTATAAGCATGAAATTTATAGAGCTAGAAGGAGTAACCTAGGAAAAACTGTAATTGGAAGAGCACTAAGATCAAGCTTGAGGAACTAGTAGCTACTTATGTGGGTGATCCTGAAGGAAGCACTAATAACTAGGCATAAGGGATGACTCCAATTTAGGGTATTGAGTATTTACTTGCAATAGGTATTAAAGTGTTGTCTATAGAGGAAGACTCTAAGATTATAGTGGATACTTTTAAAGGCCTTAATAGGCCTTGTTGGTCAATTAAAGGGAGTGTTATGGTTACTCAAAGATTCCTTTTAGGGATGGACAATTTTGAGATTAACCACATATACATGGAATGGAATAAAGTGGTTGATGTTATGGTTTCCTTGGGGTTGGAAATAGAACATCTCAAATGATGGAAGAAAAAATACCACCTTGATGACATAAAGTTTTTCCATTAGTATGCATTGATAAAAAAAAAGTTGTTTAAACCATCAGTTACACTACACTGAATGTCAGGTTTTCAGTTCAAACCGAAATTGCTAAGAGGGGAGAAACCCGATGACATAGTTTTGCAGTGTAAACTGAAAGTGCAACCTGAAGATGATAAAGTGGAACCCGACATGAGTAAACTGACAGTGGAACTTGATGAGAAGAATACAGTGAAAACCAAAAGAATAGAGAAGAGAGGAACCTGACACACAGTTCAACCAAGAAACACCAAAAGACAGTCAAACTAATTTCAGAGAGAACTGAGCATCAGACACCAAAAGTCAGTTATATCCTGAGAAAAGTGGATCTAAATTCCATGTCAGATAAAACAACTATATTCTATTTATAGAGTCTTGAATTTTTTTAAAACCATTACTTGAGGAACAAGAAACATTATTATAATTTTTTTAATCAGTCTAATTGATTAAAAACATGCAGACTAGGAGATCAAGGTCAAGTTGTAAACCTGATCATAGAGTTAGTATTGTAATACATGAAACTTAATTAGGTCAATCTATATTATAAATATATGTTGTAATCATTCATTTCACAAGGATGAGAGGATGAATGTATCCAAAAAGCACATCTATGTACCAGACTAAGAGTTTCAGGAATCAAAACAACAAAATGTGAATTTGGTTATCAAGAACCAAGAACAGAGGCTACTGAGAAATAGAGGTATTAATCAATCACATTAGGTGATACATTTATACATGTGATTTGTAATGGATCTATAATCAGCAATTTTTAGATTGCATACACTTAGGTCAATGAGTATTTTTGTCTACATTCTAACAAGTGTAGGAAATAGAAGAAATCCTTTCAAGAAAGGTGGATTTAACAATCCTATTGTAAATCTCTTAATCGAGTGCACACTAAACAATGTTGCTAAAGTTCTTAACAGAGTAAAGCTTAACAAGTCTCCACATAATACTCCTAACAGGGTAGATCATCAGAAGTGATCAAATTGTAAGCCTTAACCGGCCCCTTCCATTCTGTAGATAGTGAAGTTTTTTTGGGTGCCATCCCCACCACAGTTTTTACCTTCTAACATGGGTTTTCTGCATTACCATATCTTGTGTTATGAGTCAATTACTTTCATGAATGTTTCTATGATTTTTTACATGTTTGTTAAAGTTTAAGAAATGATATATCTTACACAAAGATAGTATAGAACATATGGTTGGTTATATAATTGATTACATGATGGATAAAGGTTAAAAAGAGATAAAAGTTTTAGAGGTACTGATTCACCCCTCTCCTCTCAGTACACACTTCCCATTATTTCCAATAATTGGTATCATAGCTAGAAATCTTATTTGGAAAGCTTAAAGACTTAAGAGAAAAGATCATACAATGGAGAAGTATAGACTTGACAAAAGTATTGAGAATCAGAAGCTAGAAATTTAGATCTTCTATGAGTAGTATAAAGAAGATAGAATCAAAATGAGACAGCTTTTAGATGAAATAAATATTATGGCATCTCACTGTAATGAAACAAATTACCATGAGGAAGAGATACCAGATCTATTTGAGTCTTCAGGATCAACAACTAGTAAAGCATCAGAAACATTAGAGGAAAGCATCACAAGCTTAAATGAAATCAATCAACATCTGGCTGGACAAGTAAAATCTCTGCAAATCGGTCAAGAGACACAAATGGTAAGAATGATTGATGTCATGAAAAATGCTAGACAAGCTGAGCAAGAGAGAACACTAGCTATTGATTATAGGAGGAAGATTAATGAAAAGCTACAAGAGAAAGAGTAAAAAATACAAAGACTTATAGAACATCATCATGAGATTACAAATAAGATTATTCTTATGAGTCAAGAGGCAAATAGAATAAATATAGAACTCATTGAAAGAATAGAAGCTTTTGGTGAGCTAAGGGAAGAAAATGAAAAGATGAAACAAGAAGTAAAATTCAACAACAACATAATGAAATAATCAAGAGAGCTAAAGAAAGAAATAAAAAGATGTATGATTTTCTTGATGGACAAAGGAGAGACAACAACAACACCAGAATAGGCTATACTGAGAATGTAGAATCACCCAATCAAGTTGATCCAAAGAATGTATATGAAAATCCAAGACCAAGAAAGATGACATGCAATCACTGTGGAAAGCAAGACCACACATCAAATTTTTGTAGGAGAAAAATGAAAGGTATTCCTAAATCTACATCTTCATTCATAGGAATTTGTTATAAATGTAAAAAGAAAGGACATTAAGCATATGAATGTAAATATGAGATGAAACAAACTAAGAAGGAAAACTACATGGACAAATACTATCCTACTTGCAAAATGCATGGGAACACATCCCTTGAATGTTGGAAGAAGAAAAAGTAAGCATGGAAGCCTAAAGGTCAAGAATCTGCCTATCAACTGAAAGGAGTTGGTAACCAATATGTATGAGATTACAATACATGGGCAAACTGTACAACATGTGGAATATTTGGTCACATTGCTGCAAATTGTATGAGACAATGGACAAGAAATCCTAGAGGCTAGACTAACCCCAGAATGGCATGTCTACATTGTCATAAAGTCAGTCATCTAAAGAAAGACTGCAGAGACCAAATGATAGAAATCAACACCTTGCCAATGGAAATGCCATTGAATACATTAGGAATATGAGAAACAAAATGTGTAGGAAAGGCACAACCACTAATGAAGCTGGACTGAGCAATGCAAATGGTGACACCTTATCCAATGGATTTGGTGACATCACCATCCCCACCTAAGTAGAACAAGTAAGTATGAAACTACATTATACCAAGTTATATTATGCATCAGTTCCATTATACATAGTTAATATACCAAATCAGCATGATAATAGATGCACTGTGGTATTACTTGTTATAATTCCGTGAAAACAATTTCATCAGTTAATACATACCAAAATGCATCGGTATACATACAAAGCCAATTTACCTACACTTACCGATAATTTTTGGTTAACATATAAAAGCTAAGGATACTAGTGTAAACTGAGATCTGTCAGTAATCTTGTGAGTTGAAAAAGTTGTCTTCATAATACACCAAAATCCATCGGTGAACAAAATAAGTTAAACAACTGCCTGAAGCATCGCTTTATCACTGAAAGAGAAGTTAGTGTATCACCTGATGACTCTATCTTCACATACCAAGGAATTGTTGAGCAGCAATGAATCAACCTAGGGAAAAATCTATAAATAGACGATGGAAGGGTTTCATTTTCACCAAGCGATTAGAGCAAAGCGACAAGAGCGAAACTAGAACACAAAGCAACAATATTATAGAGTGACTCCAACATAATTCACAACACTCCAAGAAGATCACTTGTAGCTACAAAGGTGAAAAGTAGGTACCAAGAATAAACCAAGAACTTTGTTTATCATTTATGGGAAAGCCCTAATTTTAGAAAGAATGGCAACGATATCAAGAACTGCTAAGCTCAAGAGTGTTAAGAAGAACAAGATCAATCTTATCAAGAAATCAACCCATGAGGAAACACAATATAAGATATGTCCAGAGGTTTCTTCACAACCCGAAAATGCTGGAGCATTCTCAAGAATATCAGCTAGGGTTTCACTTGTCAAAGATGTGTGAGAATACATACATTGCAAGATTTCAGAAATAGGCGACCTGGAAGTTGAGCAAGCTTTCAAGAAGCTTTGTAATGATAATGACACTATCAAGGAAGAGTACAAGTACATCAAAGTAAAAGGGCTCACAAATTCCCTATGGTTCCTGAAGGAATTCAAGATTGAATGGATTCAATTAGTACTAAGAAGGATACATGACCAAAAAATATGGTTGTATGAGCCTAAACCAATAAAAAGAGATGTTATACATTCTATCACCGGTTATCCAATAACTGAGAAGGTAAAGGCATTGAAGAACCCACCTAAAGCTGACATTGAGAAGAACACAGGAGATAAATGTGATGGAAGAGGACTTAAGGTATCCACCATTACCGATGATGAACTGAAATCATGAGAAAGTGTCTTAGGATACAAGTTCTTTCAGGCTAGTAGGATGAACAACATAACATCCAGAGAAGTGGATACATCATACAAGATTGTCAAGAAGGGAATTTAGTTGGATCTTTTAGAACTTCTACTCAAGCAGTTAGAAGAGAACTTGAAGACAATAAGAAATGCAAATTCAAATTCATGTAAGTTTGGTTCACTTATCATGTGCATATTCTTCTATTTCCAAGAATCTTTTCCATCTATAGGAAATATACAATGGGACACAACAAGATCAGTGACCATATAGATTAGTGAGTTTATAAAATCACTAGGAGATAATTTTGAGTCAGTAATGGATGAAAACTTTGCTGGATTCAAGGAGAGAATGCAGAAGAGAGTACGTATCCCAAAAAAACTAATTGAAAAGTACAAGGCTGATATATGTTTTATGGTAGACACTGAATACACATACATCAAGCCAGCTACACCGAGAACAACATGGCTATCTCCACTTGACTATGAGGTAAACATAGATCAAGCATCTAATGCAATTGATGCATTAATAAATGAGCCATTAGATAAAACACAACCTAAGTTTGGTAAGTATGAAAAAGCCAAAGAAATAATTAAAACTGGCTTGGTTGTAAAGAAGATTGATAGAAAGAAAGACAAGATGGTCAAGAACTTAAAGAAAAGGTTGTCAGTAACAGAAGAAGAAAATGGAAATATAGAAGAAATCGAGGGACAGTCACCCATCGGTGAAGCTAAGAAGGAGAGTGACTCAAATTCAACAAAGTCAGATACACCATTACCTCCGCCAGCTAAGAAGCCTAGGACTAAAACTACAACAAGGACAAGGAGTCAAACAACAAAGGACACAAGTCTTCACTAATAAAGAAAGGACACATAAGGACCTATAAGAGGAAACCTCAAACATAGAAAAGAGGGCCAACAAAAAGAAGAAAGTTCCTGAGGACAAGGGAATACATTAAGGACACCGAACATGATGAATCTGTTTAAAAGGGAAAGAATAAGATTCCTAAAATAGTTGATGAAGTGTGTGCCTCAATTATCAAATCAGGTACAGTCAATGATAGAAGGATCAAGAAATGGCTAAAATTGGATCTAGTGGATCAAAATAAGATTGAGGAGGCAATTATCAAAATGATGTGCATATTCAAATATCTCCCAATACAACTGGAAGATAATATGCTAAAAGAACTTCAAGAAAGATTATCAGCAAGATGGAAATTTGCCTTGCACTCTGATAAAGAGATTAGGGAAAGATCCCTAGTATCTGTCATGCCTCCTGAGTAAAAAATGGAGGAGATTAAAGAGATGATGAAGAATCACTCCAAAAGGTTCTCACTGAAGTTGAGATCCTACCAAGTGCTTCAAGGACATCTACTAGAACTAGAAAGGAAGAGTGAGGCAGAATGGAGAAAGATACTTGATATTCCTAAAAAGGATACAAGTCTTGAGCCACAAATAGATCTTACCAAAACTCAATAGACCAAGGATGATTAGGCTACACAGAGTACTAAACATATCACTATAAATGATGAAGATGTCACAACAGTAGAATCAGACAAAGAAGAGTTGAACACACAAGGCAACAAGAATATGGATGTTGCTGATGAAACATGGCCATACACTACTATGGATAATACTATTATTGACATCACCAATGATCCTTCAAATGAAATTTAGAAAGATGATAATGTCACTATTGTCAAGGACCAAACCAATGAACATGACACTACAATTGATGTTGCACAAGTTCAATACTAGGCTAGATGCCATTATTGATTCAAGCAATAAATATAATCTCACAAAAGGAGAAGACCCCCAAGACCGATGCAAGCATACCCGAGGACAAGAATAATGATGAGAAAAAAAAAACATATGAAGAAAAGGACACTACTGATGAACAAAATGTCATCGATGAAGAACAAAAAAATGGAGATACCACCGAGAAAGATGCACAAGTGAAAGATGTTGATGAAGTGCAAAAAGAGAAAGATGAGAAAGAAAAGATAGTTGATACCACACCAAAGGACACAAAAGGTGAAGCTATAGATACACCAAAGATTGATAAGGAGACATTCTCAAAAAACTGACAAGCAAACACCTAGAAGAAGAAAAAGGTACAACTCCACAAAAGCCTTCCTCTAGCACATCAGACCAAGCAGAGAAGCTGGCTATGGTTCTGCATACAGGTAGATCACAAAAGAAAAAGAAGAAGACCAAGAAAAAAAAGTCAGAAGTCACACTTGATGAGATCATAGAAATACCGAAATGTGACCCAACTACATTAAATTTTGAATCACTCCAAGAGTATGGAGAAATCAGTCAAAGGAAAGCTTTTCAAGAAAAGCTTAAGAAGCAACACCGAGATTCATTGGTACTGGAGAACACAAGGGATATCTTAAGTCAGATTGTTCCCAAAATAGATGTTGATCACAATGCCCCCATTCTAGATCAACTTTCCATCCTCACTAAAGCCATCAAAACATAGGATGTAGATGTAGAAAAGACAATTGAGGAGCGAGCAGAATAGAAGTTTCAATAAAAATTGACATAAATGATTAGCCAAGAAGTGGCAGAAATTAAGGTAAAGCTTTCAGAGATATCAAATGAATTATATCTAATAATTAATAAATTTGTTTCCTTAATCCAAAAGCTATGCACTCTAGAAAAATTTACAAAGGATAACAATGACAAGATTGCAAAGATCGATTCCGATCTAAATGCAAGTGCACAAAGTCTAACCACAGATGGAAATGCAATCAAAGTGAATTATGAGAAGATCATAGAGATCAAAAGGTGGAGACAAGAACTTTGGGAAGTAGAGTCATAGTTTAGAGAGGAGGTTACCAAGATACAATCTCTACTTTTACTGAACCTCACACTTATGCAACAACACCTAAGTTGAGCAAGGCAACTTATTGCAACCCCTGATATGTTTGTAGCAGACAACATCTGCGATATGAATGCATGGATCACATTGGAGCATATGGCTCTTGAACATCTCAAGGAGAAATGGGAGAAGATGATGGAGGAAATAAAGTCCTCTCACTCTCATATTTTTGATAAGCTATAGGTATACACCTTTGCCCTTACTATCAAAAAAAGGGGAAAAGGAAATAATATGTACAGAGCATAAAGTAAAATGGGGAAAAGGATAATATAGCACAAATGGAAAAAGGAAGAGATAGTATAAAGACAAAGTGTACATACACATATACTATACTATACCGGCATATGCATAGGGGGAGTCATGAAATGACTAAGGTATATACATGGTGTACATACTATAAACTTTGTTAGTATTCTGCACATATAAGTTTTTGATACTAATGTCAAAGGGGGAGATTAATGACATAAAGTGTTGCCATTAGTATGCATTGAGAATACAAGTTGCTTAAACCATTGGTTACACTACACCAAAAGTCAGGTTTTCAGTTCAAACCAAAATTGCTAAGCAAGGAGAAACCCGACGACACAGTTTTGCAGTGTAAACTGAAAGTGTAACCTGAAGATGATAAAGTGGAACCTGATAGGAGTAAACTGACAGTGGAACCTGATGAGTAGAATATAGTACAAACCAAAAGAATAGACAAGAGAGGAACCTGAAAGATAGTTCAACCAAGGAACAATGAAAGACAGTCAAAGTGGTATCAGAGCAAACTGAGCATCAAACACTAAAAGTCAATTATATCCCAAGAAAAGTGGATCTGACTTCCACGTCAGATAAAACAACTATATTCTATTTATAGAGTCTTGATTTGTTTTAAAACCATTACTTGAGGAACAAGAAACATTATTGTATTTTTTTTAATCAGTCTAACTGATTAAAAACATGCAGACTAGGAGATCAAGGTCAAGTTGTAAACCTTTGATAATAGAGTTAGTTTTGTAGTACGTAAAACTTAATTAGGGAAATCTATTTTATAAATAGATGTTGTAATCATTAATTTCACAAGGATGAGAGGATGAATGTATCCAACAAGCACATCTATGGATCAGACTGAGAGTTTCAAGAAGAAGAATAGAAAAAGATGAATTTGGTTATCAAGAACCAAGAACAGAGACTACCGAGAAACAAAGGTATTAATCAATCACATTAGGTGATACATTTATATATGTGATTTATAATGGATTTGTAATAAAAAATTGTTAGATTGCATACACTCAGGTCAATGAGTATTTTTGTCTACATTCTAACAAGTGTAGCAAATAGAAGAAATCCTTTCAAGAAAGGTGGATTTAACAATCCTATTGTAAATCTCTTAACCGAGTGCACACTAAACAGTGTTGCTAAAGCTCTTAACATAGTAGACCTTAAAAAGTCTCCACATAATAATCCTAACAGGGTAGATCATCAAAAGTGATCAAATTGTAAGCCTTAACCGACCCCTTCAAATCTACAAATAGTGAATTTTTTGTGGGTGCCATCCCCACCACAGTTTTTACCTTCTAACAAGGGTTTTCTGTGTTACCATATCTTGTGTTATGAGTCAATTACTCTCATGAATGTTTCTATGAATTTTTACATGTTTGTTAAATTTTAAGAATTGATATATCCTACACAAATATAGTATAGAACAGATGGCTGGTTAGACATTTGATTACGCAATGGATAAAGGTTAAAAAGAGATAAAAGTTTTAGAGGTACTGATTCACCCCTCCCCTCTCAGTACATACTTCCCATTATTTGCAACACACCTTTCACTACATGTACAAGAACTCCTATTAGGAGTGAGTAGGAAAAACAACTATACTGAATCAAAACAAATAAGGGCTTATGGTTTTTACAAACCTTTCTTTGCATTGCCTATTTTCTATAGAGTTGGGGGCATAACGAACATTTTTTCAAAAATCTTTGATGAGTGGATATTCAAATCCTAATAATTTCAAACAATAGGATGACAAGGTTGAGGGTTAGGAGAATGACGTGGACTTGTTGGATGGGTTTATATGACAACATGTCCATTCTTAAGGATATGGTATTGAAATGACTAGTAAGTGAAGGTAGTAGTCATGGGGGGACTACGAAGGCTAACTTAGTGATGTGACAACATTCTAATGATGTGAGTCAATATAGGTATTTGAATAAGTATTCAATGATATTTTTTGGGAAAGGAAATCATGCAAGGGAAACCTTGTCAATAATTTTATGAAGTACAATAATTAAATTATCATACAAGTGGAGATAAGTGAGGTTGTCAAAATAAGTTATTACTACTCTACTGGCATGCATATCTTCCACTACCATTTCAAGTTATTATTTTTATGGTGGTTTTCCCTAATTATGTAAAAAATGGTAAAGATAAGTGTTGGGTGGGGTTCTCTAATATTGTTTTTCCTACAAAATTTCACAATATGGGTGTGAATCATGTTTGCATTGAGCCTAGCACTCACAATGAATGTAATGAATATGCCACTCTTTGGAATATCTTTAAGGAGGGGGGAGTTTCATAGCTTATGGACAACATTAATAATTTTTATAGAAGTATTTCCATGTAATTCACCAATTCATTAGAAGGTAGAAGCGTGATTTTTGGTGGAATCTCATTTTGAGGTTAATGAGGAGCTTATTTCCAAAGAAATAGGGTTGTCGGCCGAGAGGAACAATTGGATTAAGGCCATCACAGTCGTGAATAATGATAGTCTCAATCAATTCTTTTGTGTGAATGATAAACTGATTGAAATTCATAGTAGCTTAAATAGGGATGAGCTATCACCTCCCTAGAACTAGGTTTTCTTGATGATAATGAAGTATTTTACTATGGAGGACAGATTCAAGGTATACTACTTCTACCAAATGCCTCTACTAAATTACTTTTGTAATCATAGTTATATCTCTCTTTTTCCTTTCCCACTCAATTCCCTATAAAGATGCATTCATGATTTTGTAGAATCAACTAGGATAGGCATGGTTAAAACCCCATCCCCTTGCATTAGGGTTTAATTTTCAAGATTTATAGTTTTCACCTTTCCCTTTGTCCTCCTAAGATGATTTTTTTATTGAATCCCCTATCTCAACTTCTGCGCCACCTACTAAAATATTTTATACCCCAGGACATAGTAAGAAAAATGCATCTACTACTTAAGAGATTCTAAGATTACCTCTCACCCCAATACACCAAAAACCCCTAGCCATACAATAATTATTGAGGGTCTCTATGACCTCAAACATAATGCCACTAATTCTAAAGCTACCAAGAATATGAAAATTAAAAAACTCTCCCACTGGTGAAGAATGGAAAAGTAACCATACAAGAGGTCATAATTTATGAAGAAGAGGAGCTAGGAGAGGAGGATAGTAAAAGTGAGAGTAATTTGTGAAATTCCAATAGACTAACTACCCATTCTTCTATCAAAGGGAAGAATAAGAAGTTGGTGACTATGATTCAAAAAGAAGAAGATGTTGAGGGAGGTAATGGGGATATGAAAGAAGAAGGGGTGGTTAGGTTTCTCATAATTAATAATGTTATTTGGAAAATGAGGAAAGCTCACTAAAGTCCACACTAATCACAACTCAACCCATATCTCAGATAGTAATAAAACTAGACATGTTGGCCTTACGTAGGATGTTATGCCTGAGGGTGAAGGACACAACTTGGAAATGATGCAGAATCCTACGTGAAATGTAAGAACGCAACATGGGAGGTTGAAACACTACTGAAATAGGTCTAGGGGATGGAAAATAAATTTTTAAGTATCTCCAAATTTAGTGTATGAGTTATGCACAGTTTTGTGACCTAACTCTATCTCATGTAGAAAGAGGTCATGTGAAAGGATACATAAAAGGAGGAAAACTACAAGGAACTTTTCAAGTTCCTTATTGAAGACTGGAGCCATGTGATACACTGGCCTCTAGATGGACTTGTTGGTTATGGGTCTTTTATTTTTGTTGTTTATGTCTACTAGTTTATAGTTTATTATTTTTAAGGCTTTAAGTAGTTTGGAGGTTTATATTGTTGATACTTTAGTAGTTTATAATCCTATGCTACTCGACTACATTTATGGTTTTGATGTTAATTGGTTGTTAATTTGTTGTTAATGTTGTGCTTCTAATGGTTGAAATTCCTTTGGGTTGTGTGTTTTAAAGTGACAAAACCATTTTTTTTGTTGATAATATGAAAAGCATGGTGAAATTAAATGGGGTTTAACTCAGAGTTGATTAAATAATAAACAATTGTTTGATTAAAAAGATAATAGATAAATAGAAAATAGAAATAACTTATATTAAATCAATGATTACTAATGATATAAAAACCATAACCATATACATATGAGTGAAAATATTATGGTAGAATATCTATTTAGTACACACATATATAAAAGTATTCATATATTTTTTGTTTACACCTTATTATAAACACTTATACATATATGATTATAGATATTTAAGAAGTACATATACATATAATTATATACTATTAGAAATATTTGTTTTATTGGTTGTTCTCATTGATGTCAAACATTGTGTTCAAGAGGTGTTTGTGGTTTCTCAAACACTATCATCTGGAAGTCTGCTATATTTGGAGAAGTAAGTTTGTGTACTGAATGTATGAAACAATGGATGACAAGTATGTTTTTAGTGTTATAGTGAAGTGGAAGACAAGTATGTATTCAAAACAATGAAAGACAAATATGTATCCTATGATCATGAGAAGATGATGTTTATCAGTTATTCAGTATTATAGTCTTATATGTAGAAGTATGTGTGGTCTAGATGCATGTGGTTCAGTGACAAAGAAATAAAGTTGGGTTTCTATGGTTCAGTGACAAAGAAATATAGTTGTGCTTTCTGAAAGGTTTCTGCTTCAAAAATCAGGCTTGGAGGTGTGTTGATGGTTGTACAAATATATTTAGGTTTTGGTCTTGGTTGTGGCATTATCTAGTGATTTGGAAATTATTCCTATTGATCTAGAAACTATATTATCAAGTGTTTTGGTTAAGATTAGTTCTTGGTCTGGTCCAAAAATATGTTGTGATGACTTCTGACATGGATGTTTGGCAAGTAACATGGATTCTAACATGGCATATAGATATCACCATATCATATAGAGGTCAAGATTTAGTTGGAAAGTTAAGTGGTTCTTTGGGAAGTGTGACTACACACTTGAGATGGTTTTAAAAGTTGTTCTAGTAACTGTAGATTTTTCATTAGGCTATGTATAGTGTGTTCATGGTACCTCTCTCTCCAGAGTGGATCATGATTCTTGATTTAGGTATAGGTTATATATTTAATATTTATCTCTTATCTAGATAGGTTCATGCTATATGTGACATATGCATGTAATGTTTATCTCTTATTCGGTTGGGTCCATTCTATGTTTTGGTCAGAATGCTTCTGGCATGGGACCTTATTGAATTTAGTTAGTCTTGGTTGACTTGTAAGTCAAATTGCAATATCTTTTTGGCATAGCCAACCTTGTTTTAATCTCCAATGATCTATCTTATATATAATTAAATTTTGTGCATTGGAAAAATGTAAGAGAGTGAAGCAAGTGGATTGAAGGTGAACCAGTGGAGATCTACAATCAGAAGGGCATAGTTTATTGATATTGACAAAGAAAAAAATATAGTAATAATGTGCTATTAAAGTTGACAATATTGTTAAGATCAACTACATTATCAAGAGAATCTCTATTTATCTATTGTAAAGAGTTGTATGTACCTTTTACCTATGACAATGAGTCTTGGGTACATGATTTTGTTATTGTATCTTTCTACTTTAGTAGTGAGCCTCTATATACAAGTCTAGAGAAGTGAGCTCCTATCTGTATTCATTGTTGTATGGACAGTGAGCCTCTAGTTTAAAGTCTAGATAAGTGAGTTCCCACCATATTTTGTAATCAAACTATGTACATAAATAATTCATTTTTGTGGACAAGTGCTCACCATGGTCTTTTCCAATTTGGGTAAATTTCCACATATAAAATCTAGGTGGTCATTTGTTGTTGATTTTGTTCATTACTTTCTTATTGCTTCATGTGGTGAATATTGAAGTTAGTTAGTGTGATTTTTTTTTAATTCTAATTTACCCCCCCCCCTCTTAGCATCTAGTGTTCAATAATTGGTATCATAGTGACGGTCCTCTTGAAGAAGCTTAACCACTTGAGGAAGATCCAGGATGGCACAAAGTTTACACTTTCAGGCTCTGGTATTTGATGCCACTATTTTTTCTTATTAGAAGGAAAATATGGAAGAATATATGTAAACCTTAAATAATTTTATTTGGGAGGTTATTCAAACTAGTTTCTATCATCCTTTTGGGATACCTTTGACTATTGATAAAGAAAGATAAAAATAAACTGATGTGAAAACAAGATAATTTGGAAAGGTGAAAGGTTTAAAAGGTGCTAAAGAGATATTGAATAAGTTGGTATTGGTATACAAAGTATATTTAAAGACAAAAAAGAAATACTAATGAATCTCAAATCGAAGTATGAAGTCTTAAGAAATCCAAAAGATGAGATTGTTGAAAGCTACATATACCGAGTCACGAATGTTGCTGATGGAATTAGAGCTATTGGTGAACATCTTGAAGATACAAATGTTATAATTAACATATTATTAACCCTATCAAATGATATCATACCAATGGCATGTTCAATAAGGGAGATAATTGATTTAAGTTAGTATTTAATTGATTGGCTTATTGGTTCATTTTTTGCATTTGCGATTGTAGAAGTTGAAAGAGAAAAGAGGGAGACAACATTCAGATTTGTTGAAGATCCTGAACCTGAGACATGCAATATGTAGAAGGAAGATAAAGTATATGTTTTAGGAATATTCAAGAGAGGCACCGATAGATACAAAGGTGAGTTACCTCTTAAGTTCTTTAATTGTGGAAGGATAGGACATTTTTTTAAATATTGCAAGTATAAAGAATATCATAGTGAATTAGAAGATGATGATAGAAAATGGAGACAAAAGTAAGGTGATTTTAGAAAGAATAAATTCCAAAGGAAGGGGTAAAAAGAGATTATTTTACATGGAAGAGTACTTCTCTATAGATGAGGATACCAATGAAGCAATTGAAGAATATATATTTCTCTAAAGAAAGAGGAGATTAAATTGCATGATAAATTTGTTATAGATGCATGGATCATAGATTCTATATGTTCAAATCATATGATAGGAGACATGAGAAGATTTATCAAGCTTGAAGAATACGATGGTGGAGAAATCATATTTGTAGGAGAAGGAAATGCTCAAATCAAAGGCATTGAAACCACTTCAATTGATGGTAAACATAGAACTGACGTTGTTTATTATGTTAAGGGTTTGAAACACATTTTTTTAAGTGTTATTTAAATATGTAAGAGAGGTTATGAAGATATGGTAAAAAGTAATGGTTGTGTTATAAAAAATAAATAGACTAATAAAAGGATTGTTGAAGGTTTTAGGATTGTCGGGAATATATTTTGTATTAAAGACAAATCCGAGAATCTATATTTTCTAACACAATGCAATGGAAGATGGGAAGATGAAGTTAATATAGAACTCAATCAAGACAAAGTGGATTCCACATTGTAGAAGAATAGTGAGGAGAGAAAGGATGAATCAAATGTTCTAGTAGAAGCTGAATGAGTCTTCATAGACTAGAAGCAGGAATAAAATAAGAAGGATATGGAAGACCAGAAGAAAGAGGAAGAAAAAAAGGATATGGTAGACTAGAAGGAGGATGAAGACAAAAAGGATATGGTAGACCAGAAGTAGGAAGAAGATAAAAGGGAACCAATAGACTGGAAGCAGTTGAAGAAAAAAAAATTGTGCAGACAAAGGTTAGAAAGGGAATGATAAATCAGAGATCTTCTCTTATTCATTCTAGGTATTCTCCTTTTGATAGAATTTATTTTTCTTGCAAAAACGTAGGAAACACAGTTAACGACTATAGAATTCTAAAAAAGGAGTTATGTTTTCAATGTAAAATGCTATCATTAGAATAAGTTTGGGCATAAGGAAGTTCAATGCAGAAGTAGAATTAATTTTAAGAACTTTAGTAGAGTGAATGTAGAAAGAAATATCAATAATTTCAATGGATATTGATATGGCTGTAATGGATATGGACACAAAAAGGTTGAATGCAGTAAATATCAATGTCAAAAATAATGAAACTGCTAAAATGAAAATTGATGGTCTTGTTCGATGATTGTAGAAGACTCAAAAGAAATAAACAAAATATATTTGATGTGGAATACAAAAGGGGCTTCTGATGGTGGTCTGACATCCATTATGGATGTTGTTTCCACCTCTATTAAATGACTCAGATTGCAGGGTCTGAGGGGGAGTTTTCATACAAATATGTTTCCCCCCTCAAGGTTGAATGTTGGGTATCTGTTCAGCATGGCAATAAGGTATGCATATTTTCATGGAGATAAGATAAGTGATTTTTGGCTCAAAGAGGTGATTGTATGGTCCTCTAAACAATATATAAGTTATTTGGTTGTATTAGAGATTGGTTGTACTAATCTTTGTTCAATATTGGAGTGGAGAAATTTTATGCACTTGGATAGTTTGAATAAATTTTTTTTTACTATAGGAGATTCTTTGATGAGTTGAATTTATCCTGCAAGAATACTGAAGAAGAATATAAGGGCATTATTGAGACTTTAGAAGATACTAGTGTTGTATGGTTTGAATTTGTGGCAAAATTGTTCATTCATGTTGGTAAAGGAAAAGATAAGGGCAAAAGTATGAAAAATATGTCTACACATATTTTTCCCTCTATTAATCAAGTGAAGTGTGTCAGATGGATGTATCTAGGGTATTTATTTTCTCCAATGATTGTTTTAAGTGACAATGCAAAAGAAGAACTAGAAGATGTTGATGTTTAGGTTGTTTTTGTTGTTGAGGAGCATGTTTCTTCTCCTATCTCATCAGATGAAGATATTATTTCAGTTGAAAAGTTCTCTTCTATGTTGAATTAGTCAGGAGGGCTAAGTTTTGCTATAAACAAGTCCCATAATATGATCAAGACATTTTTTAGTTTCTCTAGGAGAAGCTTAGGGTTTTTTCCCCTTCTTCTAGCTTAGCACATTAGAGTGGTGCATCTGTCCAGAGATGATTTCTAACTTATTCTTTTTCTGGACTGATGCTAGTGATTTTTATCAGAGTTGTAAAATGGTAAATATGTTCTTTAACTTTGTCCTTGATGGAAAAGGGGGATAAAGATAAGGAAAATGTTTATTGTTTAGGATTGTTTTGGTTGTTTCAGTAAGGGGAGTTGATAGTGAATTATATCTTTGTGAAATATTTTTGGTGGTTGTTTGTCATCAATGACAAATGGGGAGAATTTTAGAAATATATGTTTGGTTGGTTGTTGTCATTGATGTCAAATATTGTGTACTAAACCTGTAGAACATTGGATGAAAATATATTTTTAGTGTTATAGTGTAGTGGAAGACAAGTTGTATTTAGAATAGGAAGATAGATATGCATCCTATGATGATGAGAAGATGATGTTTATCAATGCTTCAACATTATATTCTTATATATGGAAGTCTGTGTGGTTCAGATGTTTGTGGTTCAATGAAAAAGAAATAAAATTGGATGTTTGTGGTTCAATGATAGAGAAATATAGTTGTGCTTTCCAGAAAATTTCTGCTCTAGAAATCAAGGTTGTTGAAGGTTTGTTGATGGTTGTAGATACATTTAGATTTTGGTCTTGGTTGTGACATTCTCTAGTGATACAGAAATTGTTCCTGATGATTCAAAAAATTTATTATCAAGTGTTGTAGTTAAGATAATTTCTTGGTCTAGTCTTGAAATTCATTGTGATCACTTCTGATGTTAACTATTGGCAAGTGACATGGCTTCTGACATGACGTATCAATCTCACGATAGTGTGTGGAAGTTTGGATTTAGTTGGCAAGTTAAGTGGTTCTTTGGGCAGTGTGACTACATGTTTGAGATGGTTTTGAAAGTTGTTCTAGTAACTATGGCTCTAGAATTGGGCTATGTGTAGCGTGTTCATGGTTCCTCTCTCCTAGAGTGGATCACGCTTCTCAATTTAGGTCTAGGTTATACTTTTATTATTTCTCTTATTTGGATGGTTTTGTACTATATGTGACCTATGCCTTTAATGTTTATCTCTTATTCGGTGGGTCCATTCTATATTTTGGTTTGAATTCTTCTAGAATGGGACCTTATTGCATTTTATTATTGTCTTGACTAACTTGTAACTTAAATTGTAATATCCTCTTGGCATGACTGACCTTGTTGTAATCTTTAATGATATGTCTTGTATATAAGTACAGTTTGTGCTTTGGAAAAATGTAAGAGAGTGAAGCAAGTGGGTTGAAGGCAAACCAATTAGAAGGGAAAAGTTTAGTGATAGTGATTGATAAGAAAAGGTAGTAATAGTGTGTTTCCAAAGCTAACAGTACTATGAAGATCGACTGCATTATTAGGAGAATATCTCTTTATCTATTATAAAGAGTTGTATGTACCTTATCCCTAAGACAATGAGTCTTGGGTGCATGATTTTGCTATTGTATCTTGCTACTTTGGCCATGAGCCTCAATATGCAAGTCCAGAGTAGTGAGATCCTATCTGTATTCATTGTTGTATTAGGACCTATGTAGGACCATGGTATGCCAAAAAGTGGCGATGTGAAAAAATTAGTTTTTCACTCGTCCAAAAGCGCACCCAAAAGTTTGTTGACTTTTGAGTAGGCCTGGGTGTCAGTACACCTAGCGAAGCCAAAATCCAAATCTAAAGCATTATCAAATGTCTGATAATATATGATGTTCGATATTATCAGACATCTGATAATATTGGATGTCTGATATTCATCAGTCATAATATATTGTTGCCTGCGACTGTGTTCAACATTTTCATATTAAAAATGTTGAAGCAATGAGAAGCTGAACCCCTAGGATCACATATCAGATACCTATCTGATATCAAATTTGCTACAATAAACAAGGTAAGTGAAAATTTTTAGTTTCACTCTTTTTTTTTGTTTTTGCATTGAAATTTATTGTTTTTTTTTAAAACTAGGTTTTATATGATATTGTGTATTGTTTTTTAAAATTGATTATAAACTAGAGTTGAAATTTATATTATTTATTCTATTTTTTTTTGAATCAGACATGGATTCAGGCCAATCTGAAAACCCTCCCTCTCAGTCTACGAACAATCCAGACACACCTCAAAATAATCCCCCGCCTTCAGAAGACCAACCATTCTCAAACCCTTGACCAATATAGGATCTCATAGGAGATAATCTAAATCAGCTTAGAGGATATCAGAACACATATGCGAATATCCCCACCTTACATCCCATGTTTTCCATGTTGAACTTCATTATTGAGAGCATGGAGAAACTCACAGAACAACACAATGCTGCACTTCTTTGGCGTGAATCCATGCACGCCCAATATGATGATGGGCTTGACTACGATCAAGTTATGGATCTAAACATAACAAAACATGGCATATGTAACATTTTTGTTGATCCCAAAACTGGTTTAAAAGTAGACCCTAAAAAAACTAAGTTGTTAATTAAATGGTGTACAAATGATGCAATACGTGACAACTTTTAGGATCGCTAGTGGATGGTTTTTGGTAGACCACCCCATAGCAATTTGGATGTCCCATTCTATTTCATTCAAAAATTATATGTTGAATTTGTGCTCGGTCACAAAGTCAATTACTGGAGCATGAGAAAGAACTAGGGCATGGGCTTAGGCACTCCCCAAGATAGGCCAAGGGCACAGCGGGTGAAATCCTACACATATGTCCCCCCTCCCAAGATTTCACCACCTCCCACTGTACAACATCCTGACATTATTGCCGAGGCCAGTTCATAGACTATTCAAGCCATTCACGCCTTGAGTGATCTACTTGTTAGGAAAAGTGTGGCATTGTTGCCTCCTCATACTGATGCTTCTGGCCCTTCCACATCCTCCATGAGCTCATATGTTTGTGTGCCTCATACTTGTGTTATGTGCAAGAATATGTGCTTGGGTCCCCTGAATGATAGTGATGCATATAACTATGTGTTCGAGGTGGACGATACTACACAACACACTACAGGCACTGAAGCACCCCATGGAGATGTGCATCAGGGGCATACAAAGCCATGGACTCCTACTATTACAGTAAGAGTAAACAATTAACTTGTTACATTGTATTTAATTTTAAACATTCATATTTTTAATAGAATTTTCTTATAATGATTTCCCAATTATGTTTTTTATACATGTTTCATTTATATCCAGTTGATGACAGAGGAGGAGATGGCATAGGTGGAGCGGTCCATGCTTTTGGCCATTTCATTTGGCCTTGACACTTCCACGGTACATACATTTTAATGTACTCATTAGTTTCCTTTTATTATAATATTGTATACATGTATTTTCTAATTTTTATGATCATCTTATTACATACTGATGCAGGTTTCACCAGTTGCCACTGGAGGGCAATGTGAGGGGGTTCAGGCATCTGGTGTTGACAAGGGGAAGGTAATTAAGTATTTTAGATTGATTAAGCATACATGTATACTTGTCACTTATGCGTACTCATTTTTAATTACATGTTTTATTTGACAGAGGGTGGTGTCTGATGATGTCATGAGACCGGTTCGCCATGATAGAGTCACATGCATCTCAATTCGTAGTGATAGCCCCCCACAGTACGTATATTTATAAATTTATTTGTGTGTAGTTTACTATCAAGTATATATTTAATATGATCAAGTCATGATTGTATGAAACTTATCTGTTTGAATTTGTAGGTTACCCCTAGTTTGAGGGAGGTACCATGCCAAGGGTTTGTATCACTGATGACCCAATCAACATTTCTTGAAGAAAGTTCAACAGAGGTAAGTTTTGATGTTAATTGAATTATATTTAAAACATGTATTTGCTACCAAGGATTTAACATTAAATAGTATAAGTCTTACATCAATCTCATGTTCGCAAACATATATACAGGTCAGAGTCGACATTGGTGGCATAATCCCTTCGCAACTAAAGACATATATTAGGTCTCCTGACCGCATGAGGATACCGAGAGGCGAGGTACATGAGAGTTCAATTTTAAATTTTTTTTTATTATTGTTGACTATGATTTTAAATTTTTATTTATTAATTGTAGAAACCATATAAATTAAGTAATCTTACTTGGTGTTTCACTTTTGTGTTTGAATGCAGGATCCATACGATCCAAAGAGTAGTTTGAAGAGACTTCACTTTGATCATCCACCAGTAGAATAGAATGTCCTAGAAACATTTGTAGTTGAACTTCTTATGTTGAGATGCCATATGGCACATTTTGAGATGGCATAGGCCATGTTGTATCTAGACATGAACTAATTTTGTAAATTTTTAGAGATGGCATGTGCCACATTTTGTATAAAACTATTTCATATATACATATCTACATGTTCATTTCTGATTATTTTATCTTTTTCATGTGTACTATGTATGTATCATTTCCATATTATATCTTTTGCATTTGTTGTATGTATATATTATTTGCATATTATGTCTTTACCACATGCATTGTATTTATGTATGCATGTTCATTTTTATATTATATCTTTTCCATGTGTTGTATGTATGTATTATTTTCATACTACAGATCTTCATTCTCCATTAGCCATCTGGTGCACTATACTTTTGAGAGCACCAAAATGTTGATTGCAAAATTCATGGTAGATAGGAGTGCAATTGATTAATGTTTTGTCAAATGAATTATTTTATTTAACATTTATTTTACATGTGTTTATTTGAAAGACTCCATTGTTGTGATGTTGGGATAACTAAACCTCTGATTTGGTTTTCAATCTCCTTCATTCATACATGTGGCATGCCCACTGAGACAACCTTTGATCCTTTATAGATTTGGTTTTCATTTTATTAATATTATTATTTTGGTGTTACACCATGTTTGAATCGATCTAAAAGTACTTTTCATGCTTTGTTTATAATCCTTGCATTCAATGTAATGCACTTCTTCATACTTCTTCATACTCCTACCATTCAATCATGCTCCAAACTCCATGTTATGTATCCTTCATTCAATAGGCTTCTGCAACCACAACCGTCAACCTTTCTTTCATAGGTGATCCTAACTCCTCTAAGGACCCCAACACACTTGTTTCACCCATATACCAAGCCAAAAACTCTTCCTTCAAGATATTCTGTCTCCTTCACAAATCTCTCAAGTCATACACTGTCCTAGTAGTACAACAGCAAGGGTTTTTAAATATTTTCTCAAAATAGTTCCAAACAAATCTTAAAACCAATCACATATTTGAATACCCTTTTTCAATCTCATTAACATATCTTAGAACTGAACCCTTGTGTTTTGGACCATCCTACTCAACTTTTCCATTGTTAGTGAACTAAGAGGGCTAATTCGACCGCTTTTCCAAAGCAACTACTAATGAATCTTCCCCCTAGACCTTGAGACTTTCAATATATTCATAAAATGACCCCAAACTATGGATTCTACAACTAATTTGATTATAAGACCTCTCTAAGTGCAAAAGCCCTAATTTGCTTCTCAACAACCCCTAAAATCTAGGGCTTGGTCAATGTACAACCTC
>MU227650.1:912785-923448 GCA_018584345.1 Thuja plicata
AAGCTACATGAAAATGCAAAGGTGTACTTGCAATAGAGCAACTGTAACATAGGACTTTGTGTTCATCATTCATAAGAGAATGTTAAGGAACTTATTTTCATCATTGGGCCATTATTAATGGACATCGAAAAATCACACAATCATCACTAGTCACAAGCGCAACTATGAAGATATGAATGCGATTTATATCGGATCGATTGGAATGTGGAAAGATTCTAACATAAGCATCAAAGACATAAAGGTCAAGATGACTTCGATGTTAGCTTACCCAATTTAATTTAGAAAAACCATGCTCGCATCAAGGCATAGAGGCTAGGATGACTAGAAGAACGGTTGTGCAAAAATAGTTAAGCATAAAGAAAATAAAAACATGCCTCATGCCCCAAGTCCTCTAGCTATGCATCACAGAGAAACTTATTAGACAAGGACACTCAACAAAAATCAATAACAGTCAGCACACAAAGAAAAACTCATGACATAGCTCAAGCATTAAGTGTTGTGTTTAAAAATTTAAGTGTGCTAACTGATACTAAGTTCCGAGGATAAGGATCGAATGCTTGCAAGAAGGTAAGATCACATGACAAAATTGGGTAAGACCAAACTGACAAGTGTTGAAAAACACTCGATGTCAAGGGTTGTGTTGAAAAACATAGTTGGGGTGGTGTTGAAAAACACCATTGTGAGATGTCCTAAAGACCAACACATCCAAGATACCAAAGCTAACACAGTTATGTCACCTAGACAAAGATGAAGACCAATTTCAAACCAAGGCAACAAGGACAAGGCATGATGGAGAAAGGCTAAGTGTCATGGACACATGCTAAGAAACAGGGGTGCAAAGGCCTCAAGTAGCGCCCGTTTCCTGGTTTTCACCACTTAGATTTTATTACAATTTTTTCTCTTTCATTTTTTTCATTTTTCTCTTCTTTTTTTCAGGAATTTTTATAATTTTTTTGAATTTTTTGCTACCAAGGCGCCTGTTTCTAGGTTTTCACCAAGGCACTTTTTCTATTTTTTTTGAATTTTTTAAAATTTTTATTTTTGGAATATATAAATTTTTTTTTGGAGATACATCAAAGCGTCTATTGCTAGGTTTTCACTAAGATGATCATTTTTTCAGGACATTTTCTGATTTTTAGCATTTTTTGACAATATATCACTTTTTTGGATTTTTTCAGAATCAATAATTATGTACAAAGGATGCCCCTAGATAGAATGGGCATCATGGATATAACCTCTTCAGGTACAAGACATTGATAGGATCAGGGAGCTGCACTCCCTCGGCTGTAGACAGTAAATAAGCACCTGACCCAGAAGTTGTTGTGATGATGTAAGGTTCAAGCCAATTAGGCTCAAATTTTCCCGTTTGATATCTATGTTGTTGATTCTTAGGATTTTCACGTAGGACAAGATCTCCCACTTGGAATTCTCTAGGGTGACCCTTTTTGTTGAAGGCTTTGGACATGCGCTTTTGATAAACCCTCATATGGTCAAATGATGCTTGATATTTCTCATCTAGAAGTTCTAACTCCTGAAGTCTCATGGTGCGGTAGTCTTCATCTGTAACTAGACCTTTGAGGGAAAATCTAAGTGAAGGAATCTCAACCTCCAAAGGTAACATTGCTTCAGCGCCATAAGCAAGGGAAAAAGGAGTAGCCCCAGTAGGAGTACAAATACTTGTTCTATAGGCCCACAAAGCCAGATTTATCTGTAAGTGCCAATCTCTACTATTTTTACAAACTGTACTATGTAAGATTTTAAGAATGGTTTTGTTTGATGCCTCTGCTTGACCATTTCCTTACAGGAAGTAAATGGAGGACCAATGTTGTTTAATCTTGAATTTCTTGCATAGTTGTTTAAGGTCCTTATTTTTGAACTGGCCTCCGTTGTTAGTGATAATCTCGGAAGGTACTCCATATCAACAGATGATATGGTTCATAATGAATAGAGAGACTGTCTTGCCCAAGGCAATAGAAAGTGGGACAAATTCTACCCATTTAGTGAAGTAATCAGTAGCAGTGATAATAAACTTGTGTCGACCTGATGAGTTGGGATGAATCTTCCCAACAAGGTCAAAGGCCCAGCGCTAAAATGGCCAATGATATATAGAAGGAATGAGCTCCTTTCCTAGAGCATGTATCAAGTTACCATGTTTTTGACACTTTTCACGTGACTTTGCAAAAGCTACTGCATCAATTTACATCATAGGCCAATAGTACCCTACCCTAAGCAACCTTCGGGCTATGGCAAGACCACTGGAATGTCCCCCATAGATGCCCTTGTGGATGTCAACTAATGCTTGGTCAAGTTCTTCCTTTTCTAAGCATCTAAGAAGTGTTCCATCTAGACCCCTCCTATACAAATCACCAACGATAAGGGAATGGCGAGAGGCATTTTGGGTAAGGTTTCTGTATTCAGATTGGTTAAAGGTTTCAGGAATAATTCCATCATGAAGGTATGAGTAAATGGCACCATAACGGGATGACTCATGACCAACAAGGGTACAAATGACATCACTTTCTTGAGATTCATATATAGGGTGATGTAGCTCTTCCACTAGGAATTCAAATCTTGATTCATGTTTCTCTAGTTGAAGGAGTGAAGCAACTGTAGCCATAGCATCAACTACTTTTTTTTTTGCTATAGGGATTTGCTGAAACGTGACAAATGTGAAGTAGCGTTTCAAGGAATCAACCATTTGCTTGTAAGGTACCATTTTCTCATATTTTGTTTGATATTCATCATTAACTTGGTTGATTATTAGCTATGAATCCCCATAGATGTGTAATTCTATGATTCTCCATTCTATGGCCATCTTAAGTCCATTTGTTAAAGCTTCATACTCAACAATGTTGTTTGTACATGGGAACAATAATTTATAAAACTTAGGGATCGTGTACCCATGAAGAGAAACAAACAACAAACCAGCTCCTGAACCATTTTGCATAAAGGATCCATCAAAGAACATCTTCCATGTTCTTTCAGTCATATACATGAGGTGCTCATCTGGTAAGTCAACTTGAATAGGTGCATTATCTTGTATTGGAAAATCAGCCAATTGATCTGCTATGGCTTGTCCTTTGATTGATTTACACTCAATGTACTCTATGTCAAACTCTAAAAGGATCATCATCTATTTATCAAGTCTACCTATGAGGGCGGCCTTACTTAGAAAATATTTGAGTGGATCTATTTTTCTATGAGGTGTATAGTGTGCGCAAGCATGTAATGTCACAACTTTTGGGAAGAAAACACAACTGCAATGCAATCTTTCTCAATGCTGGTGTAGTTAACCTCGTATGAAACAAGAGTGCAACTAATATAGTATATTTCTCTTTCTTTCCCATTTTCATCAAGCTAAGATAGTAATGCCCCCAACGAAGATTCAGTCATTGAAATGTATAGAATAAGTGGTTTCCCTGGGATAGGAGGCATTGAAATGGGAGGATTAACCAAGTACTTCTTGATTTGATCTATACTCTTTTGATAATCCTCATTCCAAACACATTTGAATCCTATGTAAGTTCTTGTTGAAGGGTTGAGCTCTATCCGCCAACTATCAAATGAATCTCCTTATAGATTGAAGATGTCCTTGAAGACTCCTCGTTTGACTAATGTTTCTAGGAGGTGGCATATCTATAATTGCTTGGACCTTCTCAAGGTCTACCTCTATTCCTCTTGCTGAAATGATGAATCCTAGTAGTTTTCCAGAGGTGACTCTAAATGCACACTTTTTAGGATTTAACCTTAGTTGAAATTGTTCCATGTGATCTATAATTACTTCTAAATCATCTAAGTGTGTGTCTCTTTGTTTAGACTTGGCCAAGGTGTCATCCACATAATCTTCCATATTTTTATGCATCATGTCATGAAAAATGGTTGTCATAGCTTGCTAATAGGTGGCTCCTACATTTTTTAATCCAAAAGGCATAACGTTCCAACAATAGGTACCCCATGCACAAGTGAATGCATTCTTTTCTTGATCTTCACGAGCTATCTTAATCTGATTGTATTTGGAAAAACCATCCATCAAGGAATAAATCTCATAACCCATAGTCATATCCACTATCATGTCTATATTGGGTAGTGGAAAGTCATCCTTTGGGCATGCTCTATTGACATCTCTAAAATTTGTGCAAATTCCAATGGATTTGTCATGTTTGGAAACTGGTACAATATTTGATATCCATTCAGCATAGGTGATAAATCTTATGAATTTTGCACTAAGGAGTTTCTCCAATTCTGCTTTTACCAGGAGCACTATGTGAGGATGCATAGTTCTCAATTTCTGTTTAATTGGTTTGACACCTGGAGCTATGGACAAGTGATGCATGACAAGATTAATGTCCAACCCTGGCATATCTGAATAAGTCCATGAAAATTTGATTTTATTTTTTTGTAAGAACTTAGTGTAAGCTTCTTTTTCTTGAAGATCTATCTTGAAAGTAACTAGGGAGATGATCAAGTACCTCATCTTCAGGTGCCTCAAAGAGGTTTACACCTTTGGATACATCATTTATTTTACCTTTTTTTGGTTCTGACACCGCCACACAGTAGTTTTTGCCATCATAACTCTTATTCTTTTTATTTTATTTTCTTTTTATTTTGTGACTAATGTACTTGATGTCTGGCTCTATCATGTTGGTAGCTAGTTCACTGGTGGAAGATAATACGGGTTCAATGGCATTTAGGTAATAGGCTATCTCATAATCATTTTGAAATGCTAAGAGTTCAGGTTCTTGATAGTGTTGGGACCAATCAATGAGGTTAGGATGAACAAGAGGCAATCCAATGACTGGTTCAAGGTTATAAATGTGAATGATATTATCATTGGTGACCAAAGAGTCAGAGTTTGTCAAGTAGCCCTCTAAGCTACCCAAATTAGGATTCATCCTAACAAGTGAAGAATCATCCATTAAGGAAAAACATGGGTTCAAATCCTCTAATCCTACACATGACTCATTGGCTACTTTGGGTGGAGAAATATAAATGTGGATAACATCAATATCTCTAGCAACTATAGAAGACTCAGAGAAGGATTCCCATTCATACTCATATGAACTTGTATCTGAACTGCGACTAGGATGCTTACACCATGAAGGTTTGGGACATCTTGATGTGGAAGGTCCAGTGTCACCTTCTCATTCCATTAAATGAACACGATTCTTTCTTTGACTTTCTCTGAGAGGATCTTCTGCATCTGATTCATCTTGTTCTAAGGTTGCAACTGTCTCATGGTTGACTGGAATATCTGAATCTCCCCAAAGGAGATTAGTGGAAGGGACCCAATCTGCACACATGTCTTGCTGATTCATCAAATTAGGTACATATTTGGGTTCATCTTCACTATCTTACTCATCAAAGAGAGGATTAGTGCACTTTTTGTAATTCTCAAATCCTAGGCCAACCGGCTTCTTAGACTCGCGTCCAAAAAGAGCATGATCAAGCAGTTTAGATCTAGCATCCAGATTGTGATTAAGAGGGCCATATCCAGGATAGCCCATCTATCTGAAAAAAGTATACCCTCTTCCATAAGTCTTAGGAGAGGGAGAGAAGTTCTCATTGTGCATGTATTTTTCTTCTCTATAAATCCAGTCTCTAACAAATGTCTCCTCTTTCTCATCTTGGATAGGCATTGATGACTCTACAAATGTTCCAAATAAAGTCATAGTTGAAGAGGAAGGTTTCTTTTTTTATGAAGGCTTCCCATAAGACCTAGGTGAAACTAGTAATGTTGTGAGGGAGTTGAGCTGATACCCCCCCATGCCAAGGTCTATCGATTTAAGCTTGTCTTTGTATTTAGCTAAGGTAGCATAAAAATCTTCTACTTCTCTATTGAGGGGAACATGAGCCCCTGCTGAAATTGAATTAACAGATAAAGTGTTATCCCTAGGTATACAAATCTCTATTCCATTATAGGGGAATTTAACACATTGATGGTAAGTAGACAACACTGCTTGCATATCATGAATCCATGGTCTACCAAGTAAGATATTGTACACAAGAGGACCAGTGTCAACTACTTGGAACATAATATATTTTTCAACAAGGCCAATCCTTTGGAACTTATTTCTCCCTCATCATAGGATTTGATAGTGATCTTCTTTCTGGTATCTATGACTTCTTCTGAATATCACAACTTCTTAAAAAGACTCAAGAACAAATATTAAGCCCAACACCCCCATTTATCAACACGCACCTGACACGGGTTCTGTGGATCATGACCTCAATATTAAGGGCGAGATTGTGTGGGTGACTCAAAGATTTATCATCATCCTTCGAAAAGGTAAGGTAATGAGGGCTAGCAATATGGTTAACCATGTTCTAGAATTGATCAATGTCTAAGTTGTTGAGGATGTTCACCGTACATAAAGCAACCTCAAGCACTTGCTTATGTCTCAGGGACAACTCTAAGAGCTCAAAGATGGCAATCTGAGCTGGGGTTCTTTGTAATTGATCAAAAAGGTTGTAACTTGACTTAGGATCAACTGTCAATTTTAAGGTGACATTATTGGATGCCACTTGCTTTGGTTTACCTGGTTGACATGAATCGGGTCCTCTAATGACAATGGGACCTTGACTTTGTGTGACAACATTAAGAGTTTGGGATGACATTCTAGAGTTAGGACCCCTTAGCACCAGAACATGTTCTTCATCAAAGATAGGAGGAGAGTCCATGCCTAGATCATAACCATAGGGATCTCTACCCCTCATCATTTTGACATTTTCTTCTACAACTTGAAGCATGTTGATAGTATTCTCCGCATCTGTGTAAGTATAATTGACCTCATCCTTGCCATTCTTAGGTTTAGGGGTTTCCCCCTTCTCATATTTGGGCAACGGTTCCTTTAATGACTTATGATAGGTGTTGGTGTTCAATCCATCTATTTTGATCTTTCCATTATCAATGAGATCTTGAATAAGATGCTTGAGTTTGTAGCAATTTTCAATGTCATGTCCAATACCATTGTGAAACTTGCAAAAGGCCTTCTCATCCCACCAATGTGGCTTAACATCAGGTATATAATGCTTCACAGGATCTTGAGGATGTGCAATGTTGTTGGTGATAAGTGTTTTCAAGACATCCTCATATGATTCACCAAGTTTTGAAAATTGACGCCTCTCTTTCTTAGGCCTATCTTGGTATCTTGGTTTGTTCTCTTGTTGTTTAGATGTATTGAGCTTCATGGTTTGAAAAACACTAGACAAGTGGAGCACAATTTGATCTTTAGGTTGGGAGGAGTCCACAACTCCATCATTGACCACTTGTTTGTTCCTATTCCAATGCGAGTTCTTCCCTTTATCCTCATTAGGGTTGTTGTTATTTTGACCATTGTTGTTGTTGTTGTTTCCATGTTTGGTCAAAATTCCTTATTCTTTTAAAACATCCTCAATCCTACATGTGGTTTCAAAGGAATTAAAAACCATCTTCCTAACTCCATACTGTATTTCGCGAACCAAGTTGCTAACAAGGATATCAATCTTTTCATTTTTTAGGAATGGTTCTAGAGTAGCAAGAGCATTGTCATCTCCACCTTTTCAAGACAATAACAAAGGATTCCCCTTGATTTTTATCTAAATTGCATAAGTTCAACATGGTGATTGATCTTGAAAGATCGTATGCAAAGTGTTGAACAAATCTGTGAACAAGCTCTTTGAAAGTCTTAACAGAGGGAGTTATGTTGGTGAACCATTCCATTGCTTGACCCTTAAGAATTCTTGGGAACAATCTCATGAGGTATGAGTCATCTTGATGGAACTCAAAACTTTTGGTATAAAATTGGTGCACATGATCATCCCATCATATTTTTTGTATTGAGGAATTTCAACCTTTCTAGGGAACTCTTTCATGTTAATACTTTTGTCAAAGGGATTAGGACAAATTGAATCTAGAGAGAATGAATTCTTGGGTGTTAACATATTCTCCATCATGTTCTTAAGTTTTTTGATTTCCTCTTCTTGAGATGGGCCTTGCTTCTTAATCTTCTTATCTACATCAATGTTGTAGGGGACCCCAGCACCCTTGTTGATTAAACTCTCTAGGAACTTGTCTTTGTGATGGGGAGGTCACCTTTCTCTTCTAGACTCCTACTCTCTCTTTGGAATCTCACTTTGGACCCTATTCACTTCAGGATCCTCTAGACTCACACCTGAGTCTCTTAGGGTTACTCACAGACCCTAACCAGAAGGATTTCTATATTCCCTCTCTCCTAGGTTTCCTACCCACCGAAATGTTTCACTCTTTACCTTATCTTTCTCTCCATGACTGAATAAATTCAGTCATGCACCTTTCTCCTTCTATCTCTCTCTCCTACAAGTTCTCTAGCCGGACCATTTTATCTCGCTTAGGACTTGTCTACAATTCTGGCTAGCCACTTCTCAGACACAGACACAACAATTGAATAAAAATACATGAGGGATGCTTTTTGACGGTCACACTCCATAGGACAGATTATAAGAGTCAAAAAGCATCCATGGTACTTAACTAAATTCAAAATCCTACTCTATAAAAGTCTGTACACAACAGAATAACACACAGAACACACAGGAAACTATTCTTTATCAAAAACCCAAAAATTACAATGTAAACTGAAATCTTCTTTGCTAGCCTGCTAAGTCTCCAATTTCTCCAACAACCTTCCAAATGGTTCCTTCCTTGATTTATGAATCAGCCTCTTCTTGATTGTAACCATTTTTTAGGTTACCTGTCTGCCTGAGGATTCTAACTACCTCGGCTCTTCATCTTGCTCCTGCAACTGTCATCAATGTCATCCTCAGCATGGTTGTCAATGTGGACAACATTTTCCTTCGTGGCGTTCTCTTTTATTTTGTCTTATATGACTTTTTAACTTCCATCTTTCATGTTGACAAGTCAATCTTCCTTGTAGTCGCGGCATCGCAACTCTTTCTTAGCTAGGGTCCCGATCATACGTTTACCTTACTCCAAATGTTAATCACACTGTCGCGAGTCTTACTAACCAAGCATGCGATCTTGCGATACATTGTTGTTGCACTCTCGCAACACTTATAAACTGACTGCCTGTTATCCTGTGACCTTGTGATACACTATCATTGCATGTTAATCGCACTATCGCGAGTCTTCATACCATGCATGCCAACCTTGTGATACATTGTTGTCGCACTCTCGCACAATTCTAAAACTAACTGCCTGTTATCCTGCGACCTTGCGATACACTGTCATCACATTGTCGCAACACTTAAACACTAACTGCCGGTCACCTTGCAACTTCGCGATACACTATTGTCGCACCGTCGCACCGATTTCAAACTAACCGCCGATCACATACCGACTGTGCGATAAGCTTAATGTAATCGTAACTTCGTAAGTCTTTTGACTTTCAATCCCGCTCTTGCGCTAAACATGAGGAAACTGTTAGGGTTTAGGAGAATGAAAGAAAATTGCTAACCAAACAAAACTTCACTGATAACCGTGATCTGCTCCCAGACCACCTCTGTTAAACTGCTAGGGTTTTAGAGCTAAAACCCTAGGGTGCTCTGCACCATACTCCCCCTCTGAGAAGGAAAAATTAGTTTGAATTAGTCGGCAGTAATGCCGAACTAATTCCTTGTTTTCTGCAGTCTTCTTCATCCATCCATGTCGCTTCTACTTCTGGTAACCCTAACCATTTGACAAGGTATTCTCTGTATACCCTTCGTCGAGTTGTCTTCTGGACTCATGAATCCAGGATTTTCTCTGCTCGCAACTTTGACTTAATTTTCACCCGTATATCTTGAACATCTTTTCCTACTTCCATCTTTTGAGTAATCTCAGGCATCACTGGTCCTCTGTATGGAATAAGATCCTGCACATTAAAAACAGGTGACATATCCAAATTGTTAGGTAATTCAATTTTATAGGCATTCTGCCCATATTTCTCCAATATCTTACAGGGACCTATTCTCATCATTTGTAGCTTAGTAGGAATCCCCTTCTGTAATCTGGCTTTGTTCAGATGTACCATTACCAGATCTCCAATTTGAAATTGAACTTCTCTCCTTCCTTCATCTACCTTCTCTTATAATCTTTGATTTGCCTCAATCAGATTCTTCTTCACCTGATCATGTATCTCCTTCATAGACTGTGCAAAGTCATCAGCATGTCTACTTACCACTCCCTATCCTTTTAACTCTCTGAGTTCACAAACTCCTCGTGGATGCATCCCATACACAATTTGAAATGGGCTTTTCCCTGTAGTCCTGTTAACACTATCATTATAAGAAAATTCTGCCTGTGGTAACACTTGATCCCAGGCTTGTCCATACTCCTTTGTTAAGCATCTAAGAAAGTTTCCCAGCACTCTGTTGATAACTTCTGTCTGACCATCCGTTTGAGGATGGTAGGCAGAACTGTGGGACAAATTAGTTCCCAATCTTCGCCATAAGGTCTTCCAAAAATGACCCATGAATTTGACATCTCTGTCAGACACTATGCTTACTAGAAAACCATGAATTCTAACTATTTCTTTGAAAAATAAGTGACCAATATGACTGGCATCATTTGTGGTCTTACAAGGCATAAAATGACTCATTTTGCTGAACCTGTCTACTACAAAAAAAATTCTATCATAACCAGTCTTTGTCCTAGGTAACCCCACAATAAAATCCATACTCAAAAATTCCCAAGGCCTATCTGGTATGGGTA
>MU227650.1:937028-953323 GCA_018584345.1 Thuja plicata
GCACTTGCACCACACTCCTCCAACATTTCACTAGTATGCAAAGTAAAATGAATGGATCGTAACAATTCATGATGCATTGAAAACTCCACATGATATTTGCAACAACAGGTATTTCAAATCTTAAGAGTTACACAAAAAAAAGGCTTCAATTCTTCAAGAACTCTTTGTGATATTTGCAATGTTGGATGTGTCTCATAAAATGTTTTGAACAACATTGTTTGACTCACCTCCAAATAATGTTTTGGATGCGGGGTACGGTCTTGAATGCCAATTTTCAACTTCAAGACATCCTTCACATTTGGTGACACTCTTGAGTTAGATTGCCAAAATAGTTGAATTTTATCCTCCACATTATCAATAAGCTTCTTATCACAATGTGGAAGTCTCCCACCATAAGCCCATGTATCATTTTGAAGAGGATCATCAAGTCTTTCTCTTCTTTCAAGTGCTCTATCCAAAGTTTTATGATTTAGGTTCAAGTCAACCTAAGTTTGTCTCATCAAACGAGCCTTTCTCAAATGATGACTTACTAAGGAGGTTGTAATAAGCCTCCTAGCAACTCTCTTGTCTTTTTCCTTGGTATTCTTCCCAATGAAATTGAGAGAACTAAAAAGATTTCTCACAAAAATAGCATTCCTCTCCTTTTTCTTGTTCACACAAATCTTCAATTTGGCTAGAATAGGTCTCATCTTCTGCATCTTTAACAACTGCATAAATAGTTGACATTTCTCAACCAATGTCTTGTGGCTAAAAAATTGATCAAAAAGTTTTGAAACCCACAACTGAACGGTTCTTTTTGATCGCTTGCCATCGAAATTGCTCATTATGTTCTCATCAATTTTAATTAACCATTTTGTTTTTCTTGAAGGTCTCAAATTTGAAGTTTGTATTTCTTCCTCACAAGGGACTTCATTTCTCATATAATTTGGAGATGTGTAACACTGATTTGGTTCTTGTGCACCATTATCATTGTCAATTCCTTCATATTCAAATAATGGATTGTCATTTTCAATGTCCACAGTTCCATTGTCCACATCTACAGGTTCATTTTCAAAACCTACATTTTCATCTTCAATCCCTACATTCTCATTTTCAATATTATTGTCATAAATAATTTCAAATTCATGTCCTTCACTTGAAACTGCATTTAAGGGTGGGCCTATGCTCACATCTTCATTTAAATTTAACATACCTTGTCTCTTATTCTGATGGGCAACCCTATCCATTTCTATATACACTTCAATCTCTTCATTTGCGAGCTTCCTCTTCCATTTATGCTTTCGATGACTACTACTCCCCATGGTGAGACCAAAAAGGTGATGCAACCTTTGATAATATAGAGATTCCAACAAAAAGTATCAAAAAGGGGTTTTTTTTTTCCACAACTGATATCCCGTGAATTTCTCTGCAAAAAAATGTTCTTCTCGGACAGAGACCCAGAGAATCAATTTTTTCTTTTGGATACCAGTTAGGCATATTGGATATCCAATATTATCCGATGTCCAATATCTCCTGCCCAAATTTGGATTAAATCTTTTTATTTTCATCCTATTTTTATTTTACTTTATGTATTACTATTATATCTTTGTGTGTGATTTTTGTACCTATTTAAGAAAGACACAACACTTCAATAGATCATTACATTAGTGAAAAAGGGGTTAGATGAGCATATAAATTCACTAAAATCAACCTATTGCTTTCTAATTAGGAATAGTATGAAAAACAACATAATAGCCCTCATATTATGCCTCTTTCAGTGACATATACATCCTAGCATGAAATATTTGAGTTAAAATGAGAAAAATATCTAAATAACATGCATTCTAACTCTAAAAAGAATGAAACTAACAATACATAAACATGGAACATGAAAAGTGATATGAGTCTAGGTTTATTCTAACATCATAACAATGCAATTTTTAATCTAAGATGAAGGCTTATTTGTTCTAAAAACACCTTCTATTTATAGAAGAATGAGGAGAGAGAGGGGGGACAAGGTGCATTAATGAGTTAAAAAACTCATTAATGGTGTGTAAGAAGAAATAAATGCCAAAGACATTCAATAGGCATGGGGGAGACATGGGCTTAAGGAATCTTCATTAATGAGGCATTAATGAAAGCCTTAAAGAAGCATGGGAAGGGTGTAAGAGGGTGGCTTGAGAAAGTGGAATTGAGGAAAGGAATCCTGAGATTCCTTGACTTTCTCAAGTGGGTGGAGTTATTAATAATTCCCTAATAGAATGTGACAACATTAGGAGGTGGGTTAGGATAAATTTAGGATTAGAATTAGATTAGCATGGAGTGAATGGGTTGGGATAGGTTTGAACCCAGAGTCAAAGTGGTTGAAGTGGGTTAGGTTAGGGGTTTAGAGGAATATTAATGAAATGAATTAAATTTATTTAATTCATTCAAAAATAGGATATTAATTATTTAAACAATTAATTGTTTTTTAATAATCAATAAAACTATAGCCAATTTAATTAAATTAATTAGGTTAGGGGAATGGGTTCATTTGCAAGTGAACAATTGATTTAGGGATTTTATTTAATTCCTTTATGATTAAATACTATAGCCATGTTTGAATTTGATTTGATTTAATTTGTTTGAATTGATTTGAATTGTATGGCTGTAGTAGTTAATATAATTTAGTGATAAAAATCACCTAGGACATTAAATTTGATTTAAAAAGAATTAAGCCAAAGTAACATTATCGTGACATAATTGAGGGTATGATCACACTTAGGGAAAATAGGGTCTATAGTCGGAATAGACCAAATCCAGGTGGTTACATTTTCCCCTCTTTGAATTGATGTGCAAGTAGCGCATTGATTCAAAGAAATTTTTTGACTTTGACTTCAGAAAGATTGAGAATTTATCTCACGATCGAATGAAATGCTTGATGAGATCAGTCTCGCAGTTGATCGAACTAAACTGATAGAATTGACTTTGAACTTGGTTGTCGTCCAAAGGTCAATAAAAGATTTTTAAAGATACCAATTTTGAACTTGGTTGTCGTCCAAAGATTGATAATATTGATTCAGAACTTGGTTGTCATCCAAAAGCCAGTATGAAGCTTCCAGGGGTTTAATAAGAATCTTTTAAAATGAGGAAACACAAGATATCTAGCTTATGAGAACCAAAGCTTTCTATCCAACAGTTCTGACTTAGTCAAGGAAACTGTCATGCCCCTAGTTTGTTTGATAAAAAAGTCGTTTTAATGTTATTTTGAGCAAGAATTTAATTGATGATAGTGTGATCATGCCCCCTTGGGAACTAAATTGAAGGAAAAGAATAAAATCCCTTAGTTGAAAGAATTTCACTTGCAGGAAGCGATCAGGGCAAGAAAGAACGGAGTAGAAGAAGTGAAAAAGAGGGTGTGTTTTAAGAATAAACACACGGTAACCAAGTTAATTACGTAAAATGGAGTGGTGAAATTGATAAAATGATGTCAGACTAAGATATATGATAAAATGTGCATTTTGACAGATTTTTGGAACAAATAGAGCGAATCTGCATTTTTTGGAGCTGCCGCAAAAATGGTATTGTGCTGTGTAAAATAACATAGGCACCTTCAATTTGGTTCCTGATTGATTAAAAAGAGAACAAATATGTAGTTTCAATTGCGTGGGAGGAGTTTCGGAACTCCCAAATGGCACAAAAGACCAATATAAGTCTCAAAAATTACCATTTTACTATTCATTTTCACTTTTATCCATAGTAAATCTGAGAGCTCTACAGAGAAGATGGTGGTCCCCGTGAGGAAGCATCATTTTGAGATGAGCCATCGACACCAGCGCCCGGCCGACTACCCACCTCTGATAAGTGCTCGTAAAAATACCTCGTGAATTTTATAAATTTGATTTTTATGTATTTTTATAGCTTTTATAGGCTATTGAATCCTGGGTCGCATCTGGGATTCCATATCACACCCTGTCAAACCCGTGTCGCATCCGGTATATCTCAGATTGTATCCAGTTTTCCTAGATTTCTACATCGCATCTAGGATGTCCTGGGTCGCATCTTGTTTGCCTATTTTTTCCTTGTTTTAAGTTCAAATTTTACTTTGTGTCGTACCCTATTCATGTAGGCTCGTACCCTGCCTTCAGAATCACATCTTGTATTTCAGGGACCGCACCCTGCATTTTGAATCACATCCTATATTTTCAGGATCGCATCTAGTAAAAGAGATTGCACCCTGTCCTTCCAGGATCCCATCTCATTTATAGACTTAGGAATTTAGCCATTTTGACCTGATTGCTTGTCGTGGACCTTGATTGACTTAGTTGATTAGGAGTCTACATATTTGTTGTAGATAGAACACTAATTTTATCTTTGTATGTGTCAAAAATAGACATATTTTAAGGTAGTCACTTTTAGAGGCACGTATTCAGGTCGTGTGCTTGCCTTATCGGGACTATTATCAGCTGATGAGCATGCGACAGTAGTTCGTTGCAGATTACAGTCTTTGATAGGTTTACTCAAGATAGGGGTAAATCAAGGGTTGTTGACTGCTCTTGCCGAGAGATGGAACTCAGAGCACAACACCTTCCATCTCCCGACTAGGGAGATTACAATTACTCCTGAGGATGTATGGTGGATATTTCGTGTGCCAATTATTGGTCATGAGGTGCGCTTCCAGGTGATATCAACCATGGTGATTTGAGAAGCTCGTCAATTTTTCAGGATGACACCATTGATTGTAGATACCTTTCATGGGACTATATGGTCAATCATTATGATTGATTATCTATGTACTTAGCATGCATGATAGGTGGCATCTTGATGCCCGACATAGGTTAGCATGGATTTTTGGTCAGATGGGTGGACATGCTAGAGCAGATGGTCATTCACAGATGGAGATTTGCATGGGGCAGTTGCATCTTAGCCCATATGTACCGAGGGTTGCACAAGATCGTATATCATTATACTCAGAGCATGACTGTAGGTATATTGATTCTTCAGATCTGGGCCTGGGAGCACATCCCTGTTACATGGTCGATAGTAGATAGACAGTGGGCCCTAGAGCAGGCCTATGTATATATGTATGTAGGTCATATTTAGCAGCCCCATCTGGGCAAGGTAGAGTACTGGAGACCTACTAGACTGGTTCTTAGGATTCTCCTTCAGGACAAGATCCCCCACTACAAATTTGTGTGGTTTGACCTTCTTGTTGTAGCCTTTGGACATACGTGCTTGGTAGACCTTCAGATGATCGAACGCCTGTTGTTTGCATTCATCTAGTAGGTCTAAAGAATTCACCCTGTCTATGTGGTACTGCTCATCGGTTACAAGACCATGTAAATATATCTGCAAAGATGGGATTTCAATCTCAATAGGTAGTACTACCTTAGCGCCATAGACTAGAGAAAATGGCATGGCTCCAGTTGGTGTTTTGATACTTGTTTTGTAGGCCCATAGTGCTGGATTCAGTTGTAGATGCCAGTCTCTACCAAACTTACTTACAGTTTTGTGTATAATTTTTAGAATATTTTTATTAGATGCCTTAGCCTGACCATTACCTTAAGGGTAATAGATTGAGGAGTAGTGTTGAGTGATGTGGAACTGTTCACAAAGGTCATCAATGTCTTGATTTTTAAATTGGCCCCCATTGTCTGTTACAATTGAAGAGGGTATCCCATATCTACAGATAATGTAGTTCAAAATGAACATAGCCACCTATTTTCTAGTGGCTTTGATTAGCGGCATGGCCTTGACCCACTTCATAAAATACTTAGTTGTCGTAATGATGAAATTGTGTCCATTTGAAGAATTGGGATATATTTGTCCAACCAAGTCAAAGGCCCATTGCTGAAATGGCCAATGTGTAATGAAAGGTATAAGTTCTTGGGCAGGAGCATAGATGAGATTTCCATGTGTCTGGCATTTATGACATGTTTTTGAGAATTGAATAGCATCTTTTTCCATGGTAGGCCAGTCATAGCCAACTCTGAGCAGTTTCTTAGCTAATGAAAAGTCGTTCGAGTGTAATCCACATACACCTTCATTGACTTCTTTTAGTACGAGATCAAACTCTTCAAGTTCTAAACATCTAAGATGTGTACCGTCTAGACCTTGTTGATATAATTTATTAGTTATGAGGACATAACGCAATGTTGTTCTAATCAGGGCTCTCTTCTCATTTTTGGATAGATTGTTAGGAATAGTTTGGTTAGTGAGGTAGGCAATGATATTAGCATACCGAGATTGGTCTGGGGTGTTTAAATCATAAATTACTTGGTATTCAGGGGTAGCAAAGGTAGGATAGGAGAGTTATTCCACCAAGAAGTCATATCAGAACTGATGTTCCTCGATTTGTAACATGGATGCCAATGTAGCCATAGCATCTGTAGCTTTGTTCTCTATTTTGGGTATCTGCTGGAATGTTATGAAGACAAAGTATTTCTTTAGGTCATCAACCAGTTGCTTGTAGGGTGTCAAATTTTCATCTTTTTTCTGGTAATCTCCATTTACTTGATTGATAACGAGCTAGGAGTCATCGTATACATGTAACTCTACAATTTTCCATTTCATGGAAAGCTTAAGACCGTTTACCAGTGCCTCATATTCTGAAATGTTGTTTGTGCATGGGAACACCAATTTGTAAGACTTGGGTATCTTGTAGCCTTGAGGAGTTATGAATAGAACTCCTGCCCTAGATCCTTGTTGCGTAAAAGAACCATCAAAGTACATCTTCCATGGATACTCATTTAGATGCATAATTGTTTCATCAGGGAATTTGATCCTTAGAGGTTCATCATCTTGAAGTGGGGAATCAGCTAGTTGATCAGCAAGGACTTGTCCTTTAATATTCCTCCTATTGACATACTCAATGTCAAATTCACTTAGAATGAGGACCCATTTTGCTAATTGTCATGTTAATGTTGTTTTTCTTAAAAGGTAATTTAGAGGATCGATCTTAGCAATGAGCCTTACTATATGTGAGAGAATGTAGTGTCTCAACTTCTACAATGCAAAGATGACTGCTAAGCATGCTTTTTCAATAATGCTATAATTGAGCTCATAGGATCCTAGTGTTCTACTGATGTAGTAAATAGCTCATTCTTTCTTTGTTTCATCTTCTTGTGCTAATAATACTCCTAATGACGTAGTTGTAGCTGAAATATAGAGGAGTAATGGCTCTCCATGAATAGGTGCCATAAGAATAGGAGGAGTAGCTAGGTACCCTTTTAATTCTATGAAGTTGGCTTCATAGTGTTCATCCCATTGAAAGGTGACTCCTTTATGTAGTAATTTAGTAAAGGGTTGTGCTTTGTTAGCAAGTTGTGACATGAACCTCATGATCATTTGAAGTCTCCCTTGTACTGTCCTCACTTGACTGATGTTGCAGAGAGGAGTCATTTCTATAATAGCTTTGAATTTTGCAGGATCCATTTCAATTCCCTTTGCTGAAATAATAAATCCTAGGAGCTTCCCTGATTGGACTCCAAAGGCACACTTCTTTGGATTGAGCCTGAGTTGGAATTGCTCCATTCGATCCAAGATATTTCTCAAGTCAGCAATGTGAGTGTTCCTTTCTTTGGATTTGGCTAAGGTGTCATCTATGTAATCCTCCATTTTCTTGTGCATCATATCATGGAATATAGTATTCATTTCTCTTTGATATGTTGCGCCGGCATTCTTTAAACCAAATGGCATGACATTCCAGCAAAAGGTGCCCCATGCGCATGTAAATGCAGTTTTCTCCTGATTAATGAATACATCTGGTAGCCTACTATGAGGTCTATGATCACGTCAATGTTAGGTAGTGGGAAGTCATCCTTAGGACATGATTTGTTCAAGTCTCTAAAGTCTATATAGATCCTGATAGATTTATCAGATTTAGACACGGGGACCACATTGGAGATCCATCCCGCGTAGGCAATGACTCTGATAAATCTGGCTTTCAACAATTTCTCTAGCTCTACTTTTACTAGAAAAGCAACATGAGGATACATCTTTTTAAGTTTTTGTTTCACGGGCTTGATCCCGGGAGCTATAGATAAGTGGTGCATGATTAGGTTAGGATCTAGTCCAGGAATATCCATATAAGACCATGCAAATTTGATCTTCTTTTCCCTCAAGAACTCTGTGAACTGTGTCTTCTCTTCTTCTGACAAAGATTGTGCAAGGTGTACTATTTGAGGATCTTCAATGGTGCCCAAATTTGCTAGCTGTGTTGGTTCAATCAGAACTAAAGACCTTTCTTGAAAGTGTTTGGGGAGGATATCAAGAATCTCATCCTTTGGCACCTCCAAGAGGTTTTCACCATTGGATACATATTTTATTTTTACTATTTTAGGATCTGACACTGCCACAATGTGGTTTTCACTAGTAGTCCCCTTTTTCTTTTTCTTTTTCAATTTTTGATTGAGAAACCTGATATCCTCCTGTGACATGTTCTCGCTCCTTGCATTGGTGGAAGAAGAGTAAGGTTCACAAGTATTAAGATAGCAGGCTAATGTGTAGTCATTGGGAAAGTTGAGGATAGGTGTAGGATCTGTGTTAGTCCAATCAATGAGGTCTAGGTGTATCAAAAACAAGGAATCACACTCTAGGAAGGACAACATCACGTTAGCATCAAGACCATTAACCAACATGACATGTTTCGTTAAGTTAATTTCTTCAATGTTTAGATCAGTAAGAGTTAGATCATCATAAAAAGGGTCGTTGTTAGTCATATGTGGACCAAACTCTACTTACTCGTCAGTAGAACTATCATCTTCATTTCTCCGTAAAAGGAGACTTCTTTCTTTTCACCTTAGAACTTCTTCCAGACTTAGGAAAGCACTAGTCTCTCCATCCCTGACAGGGAGAAGGAATTCTTCTTCTGCTTCAGGATTATCAGTTTCATTGGGAGTAGTGTTAGACTGTTCACAAGGAGTTGAGGGAGCCGCAAACATGTGAATTGTATCTATTTAAATATCTTATGTGGTGATGGATAGCTCATCCCATTCATAATCATGAGATTCAATGACCTCATCATCAGATCTGTTTAAGTATTCAACAATAGTTATCTAGTGTACTCAGTTAGCTACTTGTGGATCAAAGTGTGGTAGATCAAGAATATGTGAAACTGTGACCAATTTCTCCTAGTTAGGATGTAAATCCTGTCATTGGGGTGTGCTTTCTGTAGCTGTTGCTATCAAGGATATCTCTAAATTATCTGTTGTTGAGTCTCCTACCTCTTGAATGGGAGGTTGTGCTAACAAAGGGGTGTGAAGATCTTGTGGTACCTCAAAGCTTGGTACATAGCGCTCTCCTTGATAGTTGGTATTCTTTGTGCCAACATGTAATAACCTTTCATAGGACCACTACTCTAGTTCATCCATTCCATCACTCCCTTTGTCTAAGGCTGGGCTGTCTTTTGAAGCAGCTTTGTCAACTTTAGTATTAAAACCCAGTCCTATTTTGTCTCTGGTATTCCAGAATGGGTATAGGCTCAATAAGTCCTCTTCCTATCCCATTTAGAGGTCCCTTTCCTTTGTAACCCATCTGTTTGAGGAAATCATATCCCTTTCCATACTGTTTTGGGGATATCTCTACATGTTTGACTTCAGCTTCCGCTGGTTCTTTGTAAAGCCAGTCCAGGACTGCCCATTCTTCTGTGTTATCTAAAGAATATGTGGATGCCTTTACCATGCCAGTTTCTTTGTGTAATTTTGTCTCCTTGGATGCAGAAGGTATGAATGTCGAGGAAGGTTTTTCGCAGGATCTTGGTGATATCGAAAGTTCTGTCAATGACGGAGTCAGGTCCAGCTTGTACTCTCCCATACCTATTTCTTCAAGTTTTAAGGTTTTTCCAAAACTCTTCATAACCACCATGTCCTTGGTAGTTTTAGGAGAAATCGCATACATGGCCTCTTTGTTATGCGGGATCATACTACCTGCTTTGATATTATTACAAGTATAGTTAGCATCCGCAGGAATTGTCACTACCACCCCATTGTGTGGGAACTTTATACAGTGGTGGTAAGTAGATGACACAACTTGCATTTTGTGAATCCATGGTCTCCCCAATAGGATATTATAGGTTAGGGGTGGATCCAGAACTTGACATATGACATTCCTTTCAATTGGCCCAACTCTGATAGGCAGAAAAATAAGTCCTTTAGAGGATCTTTCTTCCTCATCATAAGATTTTATAGTTATTTTTCTTCTAGAGTCAATGGCCTATTCTGAAAGACCCAGTTTCTTGATTAGATTAAGTGTATAGATATTCAATCCTATGCCTCCATCTATCAATACACATCTAACATGGGATTTATGAATGAGGACTTCGATATGGAGGGGTTGACTATGTGGATGTGTCAATAACTTATCATCCTCTTCAGAAAAGGAGAGGTAATGTGGCGCTGATATATGATTGACCATCGCTTGGAATTTGTCTATATCAATATCCTTTAGGATGTTAGCAGCATGTAGAGCTTGTTCTAGGATTTGCCTATGCACTGTAGATATCTTGAGCAACTCAAAAATGGAAATTTTGGCAGAGCTTCGTTGCAATTGGTCTACCAAGTCATACTTTGCTCTAGGAATAGTAACCACATGTTTCACTGGTGGTTTAGGGATAGTAATGATAGGAACCTTGGATGTTGATGTTGGTTTTGGGGAAGAATTGGGTCCTTTGATCGTGACCTGTGCTTGGATTTGTGTTACTATATTTGAGTGGAATGAAACACCTTTGATGGTGACCACATTGATTGATTCCTTTTTAACATCTAGCATATTGATCACATTATCATTGTTGGAATAGGTGTAGTTTACTTAATTACTCTTCCCTTTAGATGTTTTCCCTTTTTCATAGTTAGGGAATGGTTTATTGAATGTTGTATGATCTTCATTGGTAGTGTGTCCATCCACTTTGATCTTTCCACCTTCGATGAGGTCTTGAATGACATGTTTGAGCTTAAGGCAATTATTAGTCTTGTGTCCTTTGTTTTTGTGAAAGACATAGTAGGAATTAACATCCCACCCTCTGGGTTTGACCATTGGTTCCCATGGTTTGGAATTTGGGATAGTAAGAACTTTTTTTATCCAAAAGTGTCTTCAAAATAGTCTCGAGAGGCTCTCCCAAAGGAGTAAATGTTCTTTGAGGTTTTGAAGTCCATGTCTGACCCTTGCTATTATCAGTGTTTTCTTTGGGTATGGGATTCGTTACCTTGGCATCCTTGCTTTCTTGCATACCGTTAGTGAGATTGAATACCTCAAGTTTAGGGCCAACATTGGATGTGTCTACTACGCCATCGTTGACAACATTCTTGTTCTGTTTCCACCATTTAGGCTTGGAGTTGTTAGGTTTATTTTCACTTTGAAGAGTGATCTCCCCCTTTTTGACCATAACTTCTTTGATACGAGGGGAATTTTTAATCATTCTGTCAAAATAAGGGGAATCTTGCATTTGCAATGCATAGTTCAATTCTGGTACCAAGTTATTGACAAATATTTCCATCTTCTCTGATTTAGGGATAGCTCTTGAGTACCGTGCACAAATTCACCTCCATCTTTGTATGAAGTGTGTAAATGATTCGCCAGTCCTCTATTTAGTATTACATAAATCCATCATAGTCACATCATGTTGGATGTTGTAGGAGTAATGTTGAATAAATCATTAGATCAACTCCTCAAAATTTTTGACCTTGGGCATAAGTTTTGAGAACCACTCCATGGCGTTGCCTCCTAGACTTCCAGGAAATAGTCTCATGAGGTAAGTGGGTTCATGCATGTATTCTATGCTAAGAGCACAAAACTCTCAAACATGGTCATGTGGATTGGTCTCCCCTATATACTTTTCATATTTTGGTTGTGCTACGTTGGGAGGGAATGGAATCATAGTGATACTCTTGTCAAAAGGGAATGGACAAATGGCGTCCAAAGAGTACTTTGTTTTGGGTTTCTCTTTCTCCTTTTTGAGGTTTGCAAGCTCTGTTTTCATTAAAGTGAGTTGCTTGGTGAGAATGGATATAGGAGTTGGTACCTCCTTTTTTTTGAGTTTCTCCACATCATAATTTGGGGGTAATTTTACGTCGGTGGATGCCAAATAGAGGAAGTATTTCTCTTTATCCTCACCAATTATCTTTTCCATCATCTTTTGGAATTTATTGCTTTGCTTGAGTTTATTGTACTCCTCTTCAGTGATGTTTTCTTCACTGTCTGACTCAAATAAAGGATGGTCAAACTTGGGTTCTTCTTCTTCATCGGTATCTTCGGGCTTTTGGTGTTTTCCATTGTTATAGTCCTCAAAAGCCTCACTCCATCTGCGAGTGTCGCTATCCATTTGTGGAGAGTATAGATCAACTAGGGAACTGCGAGATGTTTCTTCTTGAAAGTGCGATGATTTAGGAGGCACTTTCAATCCTTTAGAGGTGTACTTGTTACATCTTGTGTTAACCATGAAGTTGTGTCTCAACTTTCATCAATGTTTCCCAATAGTGTCACGTAGAGTCTCAAATCATTCAAGTGAGTGTGTCTAGGTGGAAGTATCATTTAAGTTTTGGTGGAAGTAAATGATTCTAGCATTAGAGGGTTATAATGCCTTAATAGTGAGCTGGGAACCAAGTTGTTGTAAAAAGTGGATAGACCACATGTATTGAGACAGATTACGAGAAACTGACAGGACATGCAAGGTGGACTTTTGAAAAAGTGTTTTGATATAACGACAGGGAGACCAAAAAAGACAATAGGGATAGACTAAAGAGCCAAAAGGGTATCCAAATCAACTGAGACTTTCAAAGAAATTATTGTGAAAGTGTCCACTATCCTAGATGCGAGCTCCCAGATGCGAGTGTAGAAATATTGGATGTGATCTACTGACGACCCTAGATGCGAGCTTAAATACTAGATGCGACACTGTGCTGACTAAATGCGAGCCAGAGAATACCAGATGTGAGCCTAAATACTGAATAAGATTCAGGAAATCCAGGATGCGATTTTCTGATGTCTCTGTCAGATTTGATCAGTTTTGAAAAGTTCATTTTGGAAGTACGTGAAGTTCATCTGTTTGCAGTTTTGCATTCTAAGATTCGTTAGTGAATGAAAATGCATGCGTTGATCCAGGATTGAAATTTATTTTTTGTTTGAAGATGTTATCTTTTTAATGATTTTTCAAGCATGTCAAACTGATTTGCATTGTTAGGAGGGTGAAACAGACACACATCTTATCCCTATTTTCTAGGTGGAGGATGAAAATCTTTGCTTATTGACTTAGGCACACACTCAAATGCTAATCAGAATACAACCATCACCAAGCACGCAATGACTGCAGTCATGATGCTGCATTAGCCGACTCCAAACGCAAGTGAGGGCACGATATGATGAGTGTCTTGGGGAAATTAATTTTTTCTTTGCACAAATATTATCACCCTTTTACGGGTGAATCAAGAATTCTTTCAGTTGAAATGTTGTCTATTATTGGAAAATCCATTCGAAACCGTCCCCCATAGAATTGCAAAAGGAAAAATTGAGGCGTATAGCCCTATGAGTACTTAATTATATGTAGTCTCACAAGAAAGATTCAAGCGGCTCTGCTCTATACATACCCATGCATGTTCAAAGAATGATGTCAAAATTCTATGAACAAAACTGGCTCCATCTTCTGAGGCTTTGGTCTATGAGGAAGCAATTATTTATAGTGATTTGGAAGGGTTGGCGTAAAACCTATCCTCACTTGGGTCATTCCCGGGAGATTTTTTCCTCTACCAGTAGGCCCTCTACTATTAAATAAGCTTACAAAGGATTGGCGAGCATAGGACATCTAGATTTTTTATTCTTCCGAAGAAGAAGAACATACTCTCCTAATCCATGCCATTTTCTCCCAAAATAGAATGAAACAAGTAGTTCATTCCTTCAAGAAATGTTGTGTTCAATTTAAGATGTTCCTATTTAATAGAAAATAGAATGCTTTGAAGGGAAAGTTTGCTTGTTCAATTAATCCACAATTTTAAATGAGGAGCTTGTTCAATTTCTGATCCAAAATTAGACGATGAAACTTGTTCAATTTTCCCACAATATTAAGTGCTTTGATTGGTTCAATTACTGATTCCAAAAGTAATTATACAATGAGAGTTTACTTGTTCAGTTATCTCCAAATTTCTTTCAACTCTTAAACTGATGTATGAGTTTCTGATTTTCCTCAAGAGGAAAAGAGCATAGTCCTCTAGTTAGTTTATTAGAAGATTATAAAATTTTATTTAGTGTTTAAAGCATGTAAAAATAGAGGTCAAGATGGGGGTTTGGCAACCTAAAAAACCAAGTTAGTATTCTTTGTTTAGCTCCCACGAAAAACCTTTGATAAAACCATGCAAAACACTAGTTAGGCTGTTGTGATATTGCTATCAGGATTCAACTGTGTAGTTTTTGAGTCAAACTCATTGACCCATAATTCATGAGTAGTGGTTCACATGAACCCATCTCTCATGAGAATGAATGGAACACTTAGCACTCATTGGATCTAGGTGATGCTGTCAAAATGTCAAAAACACAACTAGTTAAGATGTTAGGGTTAGGCAATGAAGTATGCAATTTATTTAACCAGATGTGAGCCTAAAATAACTAGATGCGATACAATATACCGTATGCAAGCCTCTTTCACTAGATGTGACTGAATGTTCCCCAGATGCGATCCTAAATCAAAAATGACCTGGGAAATCCCAGATGCGAGCCTCATTTTAAGCGGTGCGAGCGCGTATCCTGGATGCGATCTAGAATGACCAGAAACGACTCTGTAATAGAATCCTATGCATGCAAATTAGTGAAAAATAGATGTAAAATGAGGAAAAATTAGAAATTAGCCCCATGGTGGGTGCCAAAAATATGTGTGTGATTTTTGTACCTGTTTAAGAAAGACACAACACTTCAATAGATCATTGCATTAGCAAAAAAGGGGTTAGATGAGCATATAAATCCACTAAAATTGACCTATTACTTTCTAACTAGGAAGAGTATGAAAAGCAACATAATAGCCCTCAGATTATGTCTCTTTTAGTGACATATACATCCTAGCATGAAATGTCTGAGTTAAAATGAGAAAATAATCTAAATAACATGCATTCTAGCTCTAAAAAGCATGAAACTAACAATGCATAAACATGGAACATGAAATGTGATATTAGTCTAGGTTTATTATAATAGCATAACAATGCAATTTTTAATCTAATATGAAGGCTCATTTGTGCTCAAAAACACCTTCTATTTATAGAATAATGAGGAGAGAGAGGGGAGACAAGGTACATTAATGAGTTGAAAAACTCATTAATGGTGTGTAAGAAAAAATAAATGTCAAAGACATTCAATAGGCATGGGGGAGACATGGGCTTAAGGAATATTCATTAATGAGGCATTAATGAAAGCCTTAAATAAGCATGGGAAGGGTGTAAGAGGGTGGCTTGAGAAAGTGGAGTTGAGAAAAGGAATCTTGATATTCCTTGACTTTCTCAAGTGGGTGGAGTTGTTAATCATTCCCTAATGGAATGTGACAACATTAGGAGGTGGGTTAGGATGAATTTAGGATTAGAATTAGATTAGCATGGGGTGAATGGGTTGGGATAGGTTTGAACCCAGAGTCAAAGTGGTTGAAGTGGGTTAGGTTAGGGGTTTAGAGGAATATTAATGAAATGAATTAAACTTCTTTAATTCATTCAAAAATAGGATATTAATTATATAAACAATTAATTTCTTTTTAATAATCAATAGGACTATAGCCAATTTAATTAAATTAATTAGGCTAGGGGAATGGGTTCATTTGCAAGTGAACAATTGATTTAGGGATCTTATTTAATTCCTTTATGATTAAATACTATAGCCATGTTTTAATTTGATTTGATATAATTGGTTTGAATTGATTTGAATTGTATGACGGTAGTAGTTAATATAATTTAGTGATAAAAATCATCTAGGACATTAAATTTGATTTAAAAAGAATTATGTCAAAGTAACATTGTCATGACATAATTGAGGGTATGATCACACTTAGGGTAAATAAGGTCTATAGTCAGAACATACCAAATCCAGGTGGTTACAATATCTAAACAATATATTAATGTTATATTAATATTAATATTATATTTATATTAATAATAATAATATTATTATAATATTAATAATATTAATATATTAATATTTATATTTATATTAATATAAGTAGAAGTAGAGAGAGAGAGAGACCCCTAGGACACACTTGAGCATTCAAATGGGTCGAAAGGGGTCATGGGGTCTTCCTAGGGGTCCTAGTACACCTTATCACATACTAGGACCCCTAGGAAGATCTCATGACCCCTTTTGACACATTTGAATACTCAAGT
>MU227651.1:5170-58134 GCA_018584345.1 Thuja plicata
CTGCTATCTCAACATATCCATTTTGAACAATTTCCCACAAATCCTTAGATTTGAGTAGAGTTTGCATTCTAGTACACCAATATGTAAAATTGTCTCCTTCAAAGATGGGAATCAACACATTAGACATCACCTTACCTGTCATATTTGTCATAAAAAAATGCACAATGACCCAAGTGCTCAACACAAAATTCAGGAGCTTGATCTCTGCAAATGAATACTGTTCTCGTCCCTTCAAGTGGGACCCACACACAAAAAAGCTCTCTTTTTCTTATTATTTTATTTGAGAAATAAGTGTCGGTTACCACTGATAAGGCACTTAATTACAAAAATATTATTTTCCAAATTAAAAAGAAAAACTTTATAACTCACAAAAATATCCAATATATCATTTCCTTCTTAATTAAAACTCATGTTTCCACAAAAGAGTTTTAAAGCTTTGTGAAAGAATAAAATATAACTGAAGCTTTAATAAAAGCTTAAAAAAATTTTATCAATGTAAAAAGGCAAGTTTTCTTTAAAAAAATTTCAATAATCTTCTCTAAATTCTCGCTGGAAAGAAAGGGAAAAAATTGCAATAACCTCCTTTCAAGTTGCAAATGCCTCCACACGGAAACCTCCTTTCAAGCTCAAGCTTGCAGAAAATAAACCAATTTCAATCAAATATGTTGATATTTGATCTTGAAAATCTCTTAACTGGCTGATTTTCAAGCTCCTATCCAATATTTAACTTTCTCTTTGATCTCTTCTAGATCACCTGCAATGAAAGACAAATTTCTCAACTTGGCTCTGATACCAAATGAAGGCAACTCAATCAATGATCTGTTGATCATAAAACAAAGAAATATGCAAAAGCCCAAATTTCCTTGGAGAAAAAAGAGCAAGAGCATCCATTATATAGAAAAATGAAAGAGAGGTTACATTATGGTGTTCAACCATATTCACCAATATTACAACCATAATATTAAATATCTACAACTATCAACTACAAACATAAATATACAAAACCATATATTTAATATGGGACTGCACAGTCAAGAAAAACTGCAAGTATTCTAGAAAGGAGGTTGCCCCAAAGTCAAGAAAGGTTGCCAATGGGAATTAGTGTTGTCACTACTTATATATTTGCATCATAGAGGTATGTATACATTTGCTTACGCACACGCACACGCGCGCACACACACACACACACACACACACACACACATTTATAGTTTAAATAATAATAAAATATTTATAAGAGAAGGTAAGAATGACTAAATAGATTTGAATTCGTATTATCCAAACAAATTTTTATGTCTTTCACTATCACAAGTTCAACATAGACTCAATTAATAACTTAGTAGAAAAGATGGAGAATTCACTAACCAAATTAGCTTCTTACCAGGTAGAGTTGGAGAGGCACTAGACTTTAGCTATGATCACAATATGAAACCTATCTACAACATCCTTAGGGACTACATTGGCACCAAAGGGATCCATAGATTGAATAACCCCTCCATCATTGAACATAATTTCTTGAATACTAGGGTCAAGAATAAAAATGTGAGAAAAATTTTCAATCATTTTCACCTCATTCAGAGCTTTGCAATCCCTCTTCACCTTCTTCCCCTATTTATCTTTCTTTCCTTTGTGAAACTTGGATGAATCACTCATGGAAAGCTCTTTTATTCAATTTCTACCTTGACCAGGCTAGGGGTGTAGGATGCAGGGATATAATCCACATCATCTTGGGACTACAAACCAGGGTGAACATAATCCACATCTTCTTCATCAATTATATACCCATAATACCAAGAGGTATTTGAATCAAGCTTTCACTTCTTCAAGTGCTTCTAGCGTGGAAACAAGCATCCTCATCGGAGGCGGCATTCTCAGGGTTGATAGTAATATCAGAGTAATGGACATGGACATTTTGGGATACTCAATCTTTCTCTTGGCCGGGAGGGTTTCATAGGAATGGAGATTGACTTAGCATATTGCATAATAAGAAGCATAAGACCCTCATGTACAATAGGAAGAATGTTTTTTTTTTAATGTTCATTTAGCCCAGAACAAAGACATGAAAGAAATAATCCGTAAAGGAAATAATTTAATTAAACCTAAAATGAAAATGAGAAAAAGGAAACAATAACTAAAAAGGGTACTAAAATACCCATCAAGGATGAAATACCTCATTATAACCTCTACAAATTCTAGCCACAATGGTTTGATAGTGTCATGATCGTAACCACCTATCTTGGTCCTCTTCACTGAATCCTATTCATCGTCTTTAAAAAACCAGAGTCACAACCTCCTTCAAAATTTTGTAGTCTCTGTAGAACTTCTTCCCTTCGATAAGAAGACCTGTTACTTTAAGAAAAACATCCTTAGAGACTATGATTTCAACCTTAAAAGCCATTAAGGTCAAGTTTTTCTAGCTATTAACAAAAGCTTCAGTAACCATTGAATCATATTTGTAGCGTTTTCCTAGATAAGGAGTGACGCTACCAACCGGGATTTCACCCCACACAATGGGATCATTTTTCCCATTTTCATAAGAGTTGGGCTCAACCCTATTCCTATCCCCACCCATTATATACTCGTGAAAAAATCCAAAAATCTCAACCTAATCCAAAGTATCAGTGTCGGCAAAAAGCCCTATAGTGAAAAATGAGAGAGATTAAGATCAAAATACATAATGTGATCGATCTATATTTCTTATTGATGTAAACAAAGCCTTTTAAAAGGCAATACAAACAACATATCGGATAGTTCAGAAAGGTCAACGGTGATAACCATTGACAGTTACATAACTGTTGAAACTAAGCAGTGATTTTATTAATTAAACTAAACCTAAAAACTACTAAGAGATGTAATACGCCAACAAAAAAACAAGGGAAAGAGAGAGTAAAAAATCACCCAAATTGAGTAAGGGGAAGCTCGAAAAGACTAGCAGTAATGAATGACAATGAATGCATAGGCAAATTACCCAAAGTGGGAGATAAACCATTAAAACTCATGATAGCCTCTCGACATTTCAATGTCCAAGTCACAATGATATGACATTGGGGAGGAACCACCATGATGAAACATACAATTTCTACCTTGGCGAGTGCAGATATCATTCAACAAAAGTTGTTAACTTCAATGGGGAGGTGATCGTTGGCCCCCACCAACAAATGTGGTCCTTACTGACCCATATGTTAGCAAAGAAGTCAACAACATAGTTCCCCTCCCTATAAGCATAGGAGATACTATAGTACTCAAGAGCATTCATCATGTCCTAAGAATTAGTACCCTAGATCGAACAGCTAGGCTTTTGAATTCCTTTTAAGCAATTCGCAGTATTGAGGGAATCACTCTTAAGCCACGCCTTTCAAAAGCTTTTAGAAAGGGCCATATGGAGACCAATGCAGGTTGTTTTAGCTTCAATTTTAATTATTTATTTATGCTGTTTATTTAATTTTTATTTAAAATTTGTCTTTTCTTATAACTGAAGTTACCATTTCAAAATGATAAAGGAATTTTCATCTTTATACTAAATATGCACAGTGTATTGAAGAGGTTTCAAAAATATAAATTCCAATCTAACATAGATACTCCTATAATAACATGTACAAAACTCAACAAATAAAATAAAGAGAACAAATTTGATACAACTATATTCAAAAAACTGATTGGAAGTTTGTTGTATCTCATAACAAATAGGCTAGATATTATGTAAGGAGCTAGCTTGATATCTAAATTCATAGACTCGCTTAAGAAATAACATTCAAAGATGGAAAAAAAACATTGAAGTACATTACAAGGACCATAGGTTTTGGAATATTTTACTCTACAAGAGATGATTTTGAGTTAGTTGGATATACAAATAGTGACTATGCAAATAGTATAGATGATCCAATACTTACAGCTGAATATACATTTCACTTTAGAACAAGAATTTTGGGACATGGAAGAAACAATTTATAATGACAATATCATTCGTAGAAACAAAACATTATGGATGCAAAGAGTTTTGATGGATTTAATGCATGATCAAAATGAGCCAACATCAATCTATTGCAATAAGAAGATTGTTATTGTATTTTCAAAAATTCATGTCTTTCATAAAGGGTCAAATATATTGATACTAGATGTCAATTTATTCAAGAATCAGTAAACAAGGGAGAAATCAATGTGAAAAATATCAAATCTAAAAAATAACTTATAGATATTTACAAAGGCCTTGGCAAAGAAGCAATTTGAATACTTGAGAGAAAATTTGATTATTCAAATTAATAATGTAATTAATTGAAAAAATTAAGAGATTGTTGGAAAATTTCAATAATTTCTACCTACATCAACAATAGTTTTCCATTTTCTAGAATATTATTTTAAATGTTGACCTTGTATCATTGTTTCTAGAAAAGAAACATTATTTATAAAATTATGCTGGCCTAAGTCTTCTTTTCTATAAGCTTTTTTATTTCTCTTAAGTCGTCTATAAAAGAGCCATATGTAAAGTTTCTAAAACAAGTCAATAAATTTTATTTTTGCACTTGCCTAATGATTTTGTTTGTTAAGTTTATGCCTCTCATTGAGATAAAGATAAGTATTAGTTTTAACTTAGAAAGGAAGCAACCTTCTATAAAAGTTTAATTTCAAGTTAACAAGGTCTCGCACTTGATAGATCATTTCTATTGTGTTCCTTAAATATTATTAAAAGATCATTCCTATTGTGTTTCTCAAATATTAAACCAAATTCAATAAGAATACATTTTCACAGAACTTTATAATTAATTTAAAAAAATCATATTTTTAAGAAATAAATATATATGAAGTCTTCCAAAAAAAAATAATCTCACCTTATAAAACAAGAAACTATAGAGAAATCAAAACAACACTTGAAAAGTTAGATTTATTTATCCATAACCATTTGGCTCAGCTATAACTTGAACCATTTAAAACTACTTATTTTATTACACCAAATAGCACAATAAATTATGGCATCGTTTGGTATATAACAAGTTTGAATCACTGCCACCCTTGCAGTACACTGAGACGATGCTCCTGCTCGGGATAATTTCTGCAAACATTGAAGACAATTCGCTGATGAGTTACATTTCAAATGATAGTAAATGTATATGTGCATTTCAAAGCCAACATACCAAGAAAAAGGTTTCTAAGTAAACACTCAGCACTACATTTGTTAAACTCCAAAGAATTGAAGAATAGAATCTACCTCTGCCATGGTTGTTGAGGGTTTTGCTGCCAAGGGTTGGTAGCTATTCCAGTTGGTGGCATTCTAACATTATCATTCAAGATTCTCTCTACATATCTCCTCTCTAAAAGCTGCATTTATAAGATAGATAATTATATTATGTAGAATAAATACAAATACAAGATAACAAATGTTTCTTGACCTACCATTTTGTGTAGTTCATCATTATCCCTTTGCAAGTCATCGCCCTGAAATATCACAACAGTTAGTTAGTTGTGAGACAGTTCACAGATAAGAATTAAAGGAAAAAATGTTGCGATTTTGAAGTCTAACGGTCACATGATTGTCATTTGATTGCTTTATATGTTTGTATAAATAAATTTGTGCAGATCATGAATGTAATTGTATTGATTAAAATGATAATAAAGATATTCCCTATTTTGAAACTGGATATAACCATATTTGGCAAACCACTATAATGGATAAGAATGTTCAATATTTGTACTTATAATCTCAAGCAAATGACTGATTAAATAATGCCCTTACCCTCCTTTGAAGCTCCTCCACAAGTTGGTTCTGTCACATAGTCTAACAGTTATCAGTTAAAGTGATTTTTATATCCCCCGGCCCCTTTTTTGTGGATATGTAACTTTAATATTTATTAATAGAAAAGGCAGTATTCATCAAAAAAAACTGAAGAAAGGAAATTCTTGATGCCACAATTGACATACTGTTTCACATACAATTCCTTCTATCATTTATGTTTGTAAGAGGAATCAAATTTATTTGATAATCTTCTAATTTTTATCATTTATGTTTATTACCACCTAAAATTCTTTTTACATACCATTAATTTGTTAAGATTCACTCCTATAAATATAATGTAAAATTATCCAAAAACATATTTGTTTCAAGAAATTCAATATGCAACAACATGAAAAAGACTTACCTTTCGCGTTCTTATTCTATTCATTCCTTGCTGAATCTGGCGCTCCAATTGCTCCAACTCAGTAGGACCCAAAGAAGATAGTTCCTCCCCATTTAAATTCCTAACACAAAAAAGTAGAATGAAATAGTGTCCTTCGTGAAAAGAAGATCGTGTAAGATACTAAGACGCGAAGAGAAAATACAAGGCATGCGGCCATTGAAAGCTTACCTAACCATTTTCTCAGTGACCTGTATATTTTGCCTCAATCCTGCCACCTTTTCTGATTTAGAAAATGACTACACAATGACAGCAGAATTAAACATCGTCACCTTTTCTGATTTAGAAAATGACTACACAATGACAGCAGAATTAAATATCGTCAACTCCATCATACTACTAGAGAAGGCCCGCCAAGGGTATTTTCCTATCTTTGGCTTAATAGACACATCCAAAATAACTTTTTGTTGGACCGATTTGCTTTGAAATGTATAGAGAAGTTATCAGTTATAATTGTTATTTGAATTTGTTTTTTCCGGGTCTTTTCAAAATCTATTTTTATCGTAATTAAAACTTTTTAATTATAATTATAATTCTGATCAAGAGGTTCTAGATTAAAAAAAATTTACTTATAAATATCAAACATATATATGAATTTGCGACGGAGGATATTCTAAAATAAGAAAAAATTATAGAAGAAAATCATCCTCGAAATTATAAAAGAAAAATTAGAAGAAATGATAATTTGTTTATGAGATAGAAATGATAATTTGATGAAGCCTAACAAAACAATGTTATTTTTTACTGTTATTTTACAGTCTTATGTTATTTGAATTTTGTTTTTATAAAATAAGAATGAAATTTTGATGAAATTTGACCAATACAAAGGATGAAACAATACGAAGGCTGCAAAACAATGGTAAACAATGAACTCCACACTAAAAGATGCTAATATATCAGATGCCAGCACACAACTCAAGGACCAAAAATGACAAGACCATTCTTACTCATCATTCTTACTCAAGGGTTTTAACTTGTGTTGAACACCATCTTTCAAAGTGTATGTGTTTGCATAACCATTGTGCATTGCCTTCTTGTCGAACTACCATGGTCTTCCCAATAATACACAACATAGATTCATCAACATAACATCACATAAGACATCATCATGGTAATCTCCTATCTTAAATTTAACTAAACATTGTTCACTCACCAAAACTTTTTGATCATCTTGCAACCAAGCAATCTAATATGGATGTGGATGCCTTCTTCTATCTAATCGCAACTTGCTTGCCATTTCTTCTGAAACAAGATTGTTTGTTCTTCCACCATCAATAATGGCATTGCATACCTTACCCTCACGCTTACATCTTGTCTGAAAAAAACCTCTCCTTTGAACTAACTATTGTATTGCATTCATCAAGACTCTTCTTGCAACAAGTGTTTCTCTATTTTCTGCATCTTCTAATTGTGATGACTTAGCATCTTCCTCATTCACATTTGCAACTCTTTCTTTTCTTTCATTTCTTTTTCTCATGTTTCTGTGTTCTGAACATTCATACGCCTTATGTCCTTCTCCATGTACAAAATAAGTTTCTTATAATTTTCTCTTCTATAACCTCTACCCGATCTTATTCTACCTCTTGAACTTTGATCTCTAAGACCATGTGATTACTCATTTCTTTGATTTTTGCTACTGCCTTGGTCTTCACTTTACTGATTTTTATGATTTGAATCTTTACCCCAATCTTTGTATGACCTTCCCGCTTTATTTTCATCTAGGCCTCTTCTTCTTTGCTTGTTCTTGGATTTCTTGTTCAATCTCTCTTCACTCATCAAGGAAAATTGGTATGAATCTTCCATTGTATAAATCTTTATCAAGCTCAATTCTTCTTGAATACTTGGTCTTAGCCCATTGATGTAATAGGACCTATCTTGTCCTTTTCTACTTCAAAATGGTGTGTTATAGTTTTGAGAAATTTGTCCATATATTCTCTCATTGTCCTACTTCCTTGTTTCAAGCTCTGCATTTTCCTTAACAAATCTATCTCTTAATCAATAGGAAGAAATTATCTCTTCATCATTTTCACCATTTTATCCCATTTGCGAATCTTGTCTTTTTCTCTTCTTTCTCTTCCAATTTGTACCTCTTTCCACAAGATTTGGGCATGTCCTTTCAGTTTGGTTTTGGCAACCCTCAATTTGTCTCGATGCTCTATTTGTTCAAACTCGAAGTACTCTTCCATATCATATCCAATATATTACCTCCTCTAGATCCAAGTGCCCATTGAAGGTAGGGACTTCAATCTTTGGTCTCTTTTCCATCATTGTTAATTTTGTAACAAGAGGATTATTTAAAGCTATTGTTTCTGCTTCATCTTCAACATAATTTTTCTCCTTCCAAACTTTCTTCAATTTCATCCTCTTCACAGCTTTAATGTGCTCTTCTGCGAGAAAACCTTCTTTTGATTTCATGTTGTATGGCTTCAACCTACCTACTCAGGGCTCTAAAATCTTCAATATGGACAACATCTGGAGGATTTATTCTTGCACTTCTAACTCCACCTCTACCCTTGCCACGTGGGGCTCCTCTTGCATAAATTTTCACCACACCCTCAACCTCAATCTTGGTGCTTGAACAACCCTTTTTTAGCGAATCTCTCTACAAATTCAAAATCTTCTAGCTTTGATACCACTTATACAATGGTTGAACAAACCCCTCAGCAAGCACTTGCAACACACTTAAAATACTCAAGCAATTTGATCTACAACAACAAATTAGATAGATCCAAATATTAACTTACGCAAACAAACTCAATCAAATTCTTATTGAAAGCTAAAATGATTTTATAACAAAACAAATCTATTGGCTTCTCAATACAAATCTGACTTGGTCTATTCTCATACCCACAACATGGTGTATGTGAAACCAAAGAAGAAAAAACCAAAAAAAACCCTAAATCCCCCAAAAGAAAAAAAATTCAAAACTTCCCCCAAAACCTCCCCTTCTCTCTGTCCACACTCCCCCAAAAACATTATTACTGAAGCCCAACAAAGAAAACACCCTCCTTGCTATGTTACTCAACCGACTCTCATTCTCCTTTCTTAAAATTAGAGTCAAACATGTAACACAGAAGTACTTTAGAGACTTTACCGAGCTCCTGCCATGTGGATGCCTGTGTTATCTAATTTTATTCTTTAATTGTTTTATCTGCTGTTTTATTTCAACCATATTGGGACTACAACTGAAAGTTAGGACAGCCTTAGATAGAAGATTATTTAACACCTATACAAAGACACTGACATTAGCTGCTTTTGTTGAGGCCCAAACATGGAGAAGACCAGATAAGACAACTGAATTTTTTTTTAAAATTGACAAAATAAATCTGAAATTACAACATTTAAACATCAAATAAGAGATTAATGAAAGAAGAATCTAGTCAACCAAAAATTGAATTAGAAAACTATATATGGTGCACATATTTATCAAGAGGAGGTCACATACAAAATAAATCTCCAGATGATCAAGGGGAGGAGTAAATTGCTCCACATAAGGTGGACCTCGAGACAACCCCCAAAGACAATAATAGTTTATTATGGAATATGTGAAGAATGTGATGATCATGAAACAAATGACTATTCTATCACTACTCTTCGCATTCTACATAGAAGAAGAGGAACATGAACCATGCTGCAATCACCAGGTTCCCCAGAGCAATAGATGACCCATGTTAAAGAGGGAGCAGAAAGACATCTTTATGCAAATTTATTTGATCTAAAAGAGAGCAGGGGATGATCCAAAAATTATTTGAGATAAAACATGTATCTTATGAAGCACAATTTAAACAGTATTTGAGACCAAAAAAAATTCTAATTCCGGATAACCCAAGTATGTTGAGACCTGCAAAACTTGGGATAAGACTTTGAATATACATATTCAAAACACAGTAACAGATATTTACAAAGGAACTACAATCAAAACATGAAGGAAATGATTCAAAAAATCAAATAAACCACTAGGAGCAGATCTTAGCAAGCATAACTTATCAATGGAACTTTCAAACATTTTAAATAGATGTCGAAATGGGTTCCAAAGAAATATACAATCAATTGAATCGAATAAACATACAATCAAAAGACTTGAATCGAGATGTCAAAATGGGTTCCATATTTTTTTCAGGGAAAATAGAAGACGTTGTGAAAATCGACGTCTTTGCTCTTCTCCCTGACAAGGGACCGGGGCCATCTTCTTCCAACAGTGTTGGGATTACTTAGGCAAAGACCTTTTAGCCTTTGAAAAAGCTTGGCGAAGCAGGACTATCGTATCTGAATTGAATCATACATACATAGCATTGGTTCCAAAGGTGGATTCTCTTCATTTTGTTGCTGATTTCCAACCCATCTTCCTGTATAATATTATATACAAGATTTTTCGTAAGGAAATAGTTATGAGATTAGCCAAATTCATCCCTTCCATTATTTCACACGAGGGTTTGTTATGGGAGGAAAATTTCAAATGGGGTAATCATTGTTCATGAGGTTTTACATTCCATCTCTAAAGAAAAATTAATAGCTACTATTTTGAAATTGGATATGGAAAAGGCTTATGATAGAGTAATTGGACTTATTTTCTAAACATTCTTAAGAAATTTGGATTTTTTTTAATGAGTGGATTAAATGAGTTTCCTCTTGTATTCTCTCACCCAGATTTTAACTATTAATTAATGGTTCTCCAAAAGATATTTTTTCTTTCTCAAGGGGTTGAGACAGGGAGATCCCCTATATCTTATTCTTTTCATTTGATCGCAGAAGGCTTAAGTAGAGCCTTTTGAATCAGGTTATTGATATATTTAAGGCATTTTACCTTACTTATTTCCCACCTTGGTGCTAATTACATTTTATTTAGGCTTACTTAGGGAATTGAATAGGACTATTGGAACATTTCTATTGTATGTGGGCTTATCATGTTATTATTTTATCATATCTACTTATAGCGGATGAACATTTCCATTTTGGAGGGTAATCCACCTTTTGTGTGTTATCATACTATTATCTATCCACCTTTTGGGGGGTCATATGTTTTCATATTGATTATCATGCAATGACACACGATGCTTGTCATTGTCTCATTCACTCCTTTGTACTCACCTTGTCTATATAAACAAGGGGTCTCTTATGTAATATTCATTCCAATTGATTCCAATTGAGTCAATCCAATTATTGTATTGCATTCTTGGTGAAAATATAGTTTATTCTTGTTATATCCATTCTTTCTTGTTATTGTACTTTCTAATGGATCTATAGATTTCAGGTGTCTATCTCCATATCAAAACTTACATGGTATCAGAACCTATAGAGTGCCTTTGGTTTGCTATTTGAGAGAATTTTGGTACATATTGGGGTTGCTATTTTTGTCACTTTTTTGTTTACATAGATCAAAATTAGAGCTTTCTAGGTGAGATCTGAGGTCACCATTAGATTCAAAAGACTATTTTCAATAAAAATTGGCCTTTGTATCATCCAGATCTGGCAATGGAGGCCAAATCTATAGTCATTTGAAGGTGGAAGGTGGTTACCAATCCCAAGAGAGATCTGCAATTTTGGAGCACTTTGGGCCAAATCAAACCTTTCCATTGTGCTCAAAAGGCTCAAAAACCTAGAATTAGAACTGTCAAATCATCGAAATCAAAATTACGCACCCCGAGCTAAGAAAAAAATCTTCCCTACCCTATTGTGTGGCTGCACTACAAAAAGGCACATTTTTTATTTTTTAAATAATAAAAATTTGCTTTTTCTTTTTTTTTTCAATTTTTAAAAATCGCAAAAATAATATAGTGAAATTGGAAGGAGGCATTGTTTAACGTTTTTTTTTTTTTTTTTAATTAAACTTTTTTATAAGGTCTACAAGCCACTTGCGGCCCGTAGGGTAGGCATACCTACAGCTTGCAAGCAACCTACACGTATTGTAGTTGTACATGCAGCCTACAAGTAAACCTACACCTTGCATCCCTCTATAAGTGGTTTTGTATTTTTTAAGTTTTTAAAATAAAATTTTATTAATTTTAAAATCCCTTTAACCTTCAAAAAAAAAGTAAATATAAAAAATCTATATTTTTTCTTTTGTTTTTTGAAGTTTTTATAAAAAAATGTTTTTTATTAAGTTAGCAAGGAGAGGCCCTTGATCCCATAACAACATAATAAACACTAGGAAAAAACATTGGAATCCCTACTCAAGGCCATTATAGACGAGAACAAGACAAAAACACACACCCACAAAATTAATCAAAAACCAACACAGCTACTTTAAGAGAGCTCCTATCACTACTAAGTACTACTAACCTTAATACTATCATAGTTTTTCATCATCAAACATCTTAAAGAGTCTATATTTCTCATACTAATACCAAAACTACCAGAGTGCATCTTCGTAAATTCCTAATAGTTCGGCAAACACCAGCTATTTTGTGATATTCAAAAAACCAAGCTTAAGTTTTAAACTATCATATAACCAGAACAGGGCACCAAAACAAAAAGCAAAAAAACTAACAGACTTAGCTTCATTAGACCTAGCAATTCTATCCTAGTCTCTAGAAAGACTATTGAGTAGGCTTTGTCAATCTTCATTATCCTCATTGTGTTGTTCTTCCTCACTTATCTGGCTTTCTTTCCTTTTCTTCACCGCTTTCTTTAACCTACTCTTCCCAGTGACAACTCCGAACAGATCCTTCTTCATAATCCCATCAACCACCCTACAGAGATAGAGAATGGAATCATTGAATTGATCTTTGTTATCCCCTGACATATTAGTAAAGCCTTCCATAGCAGAAATTTTATTTTGCAAGTCATCAATCTAGCTTTGGAGATTAGAGGAAGCACTTTTCTCGTCTAGAACAAGGGAAGGTGGTATGTTCTCCTGCAGGTCATTACCAGTATGGGTGGGAGAGTTACACACCATGTTCACCATGTCATCTAGCTCATTCAGGTTCACGGTTATCTTGGAATCATTTTTCTTTCTCCTCTTCCTCTAGCTCTTCAACCTGAGTAGCATAATCCTCATCTTTTGTATTCTCAGTTGACTCTTTCTCCTCTTCTGGCTCATACTCCATGTCCATCTCATGGACCACTTCCTCCTCTATTTGCCCATATATTCTTTGTTGTGAAGACGGCCATACCTCCTTTCCCCTAAACTATCATCATGCTTAGGTTCCTCCATTTGTTCAGTTTCCCCATTCTTATCCTCCTCATTATCAATGTTGATTAAAGGGCTCATCATTTTCACCCTTTTGTTGGTATTTTTGGCCTTTGAAGAGGTGGGTTTAGTGGTAGTAACTTTTCTTTTGTGGGGTGTGGTATCAAGCAAGGCTTCTTCAAGGGGGATTTCCTCATCTGGGGATTTAGGGTTTTTAATCTTATTTTTCCCAAAAGGGTTGGCCTTTCTCCCACTATGGTTGGAATTTTTAGGGAGAGGATTGGTTTCTAATAGCTCAATTTTGACTATTAGAGGATTGGTTTATATAAAAATGATTTTTTTTTCCTTTATTATTATTTTTAATGTGTTTTTAATAAAAAAAATTCTTAAACATTAGTGTTTTGAAAAAAATCAATAAATATATAAACTGGGAACAAAATTTTCTTATACACCTTCATATATGTTGCAACAATCAGTCCTCCAATTGGCAGTGAAGGGGGTGAATTACTCCTATGTTTTCTTTGCACATCAATCCGATTGGAGGGCGTCATCAACGATCATTTGTAACACATTCTTGGTGGTATCATCACCAGTTTATAGCTTTTCATCTTTGTGTTGTTGTATTCTCTTATATGACCTATGTGTTACATGAAGTAATATAAAGTGTTGAATCCTTCTTTGTACTTTATCATTGATGACATATTTGATGTAACCCTTTTGTAATCAATAGATTAGGAAGTATCTTGTAAGACTCGGTGCATGGCTCTAGCAGAGACTTAGAATGTACCAATCTGCCATTGGAAAATACCAGTTGATGCTCAAGAATCTTCGTGTTTGATCTTTATCATATTACAGTGAGTGATTCATTATCAGTTCTTCATCGATATTGGTACCTTGTTTTGTTATATTTTGACATTCTTGGTGCGACATTGGTTCTATTTTCTTCCTATAAATGGATTTTGGTCATCATCTTGGATCATCTTTGTTGAAGATTTGACATTGAGGAGGGGGGGGGGGGTATTTCATTTTCTTTCCTCTTCTCTCTTATGGGGGGAATTTTTCCTCATAATTTTTTTCTTCTCATACATCATTCAGAGCATTGTGTGTTATAATATCTCTTTTAAAGAGGAGTTTTGTCCCATTGGGTTTTCTCCTTTTTTTCTATTTGTGAGAGATTGCATTGCATTTGTACATAGGTAGCTAACATGGCCTAGTATTTTGAAAGACACATTTTGTATTGTTAGCTTTTGTATATTCTTCCAAAGTTTCAATTAGGGCCCCGAGTAGGGGGTGTTGGTGTAAGGCATTTTAACTTTGTTATTTCTCACCTAAGTACTAATTGCACTTTACTTAAGATTACTTAGGAAATTACATAGGAATAGTTGGAGCATTTCTACTTTGTGTTGTCTTATCATGTTATTATTTTATCATATCCACTTTGGAGGGTGATCCATCTTTAGTGGACATGTGAAATCCACCTTTATGGTGTTATCACACTATCATCTATCCACCTTTTATAGGGTGATATATTTTTGTTGATTATCGTGTAATTTTTTCAACACTTTTCATTGTCTCATTCACTCCCTTGTGCTTTTATATGGAGCCTAATTAGGCTCAGAGGTTCATTTTTCCCCAATTTTATTAGCGCATTTTTTCCCCAAATTATTCAACAAGGGTTTGAGGGCAGTGCTCCTTGTGGTATTTAGAAGTTAATTTTCTATTGACTGACATATTCTAACCCTATTTTTGTAACCCACATAAGTCTTGATAAAATAGCTTAGGATTAGAGTTTTCACATGAGAATTTTGTAGCATTTTGCAGAGGTATTGAGTTGCAAGGGATTTGTGATTGTAATCTGTTCAATTTGCTGGATAATTATATTAGACTATGTATTTGGCGGATGTAACCTAAGATTGAGTGAACCATGTTAAAATTTTCTCTTCGCTGTTATTATTTATGTATTTTTCATTCCTTCGTTTAATCTTCATTTGTATTTAGTTGATATTTTTTGCATACAATTTCTAACACATTGTACTCACCTTGGCTAAATAACCAAGGTGTGTCTCATTCACTCCTTTGTACTCACCATGGCTATATATCTAAGGGATTTCCAATGGAATATTCACTCCAATTGATTATGGTTGTGTCAATCTAATTAAATATTGTATTTTATTCTTGGTGAGAATATAATTTATTCATGTCATATTCATTCTCTCTTATTATTGTGCTTTCCATTTGGTCTCTAGATCATAGTTGGCTATCTCCATAGCCAAATCTTACACAACTATGGGTTAAGAATTTGGAAGGGTGCCAAAATAGAAAGTATACCTAACTCATTCACACATAGCCTATTCGCAGATGATACTTTACTCTTCGGTCATACATCTATGTCTAAATCTAGAAAGAACATGAAGTTTCTCTCTGATTATTCTACTTCTTTGGGTCGATCAATAATTCAAAATCCAAGATATTTTTTATGGAAGTTCCTCCTTTAGTTCAATATCAACTTAAAAGGTTTTGGATCTTTTTTATTTGGCTGTCTCCATTGGAAATATTTAGGTATTCTATTATTTTCAGGTCTTGAAAAATATCTTTTTTCTTGGAAAAGATTCTATCTTCAGTTTCAAAGAGAATATTTGCTTGAAAACATAAATGGATGAATTTAGCAAAAATAATATCAGTGATCAAATCAGTTATAAATGCAATCGTTGCGTACCTTTTATCCATTCTCAAGGTGCCAAAATGTTTTCTTCAAATATCCAATACCTTCTTAGGTCTTCATTTAGAATAAAGAAAATATTTATCTTCTTTCTTAGAGTAAAGTTTGTCCTCCAAAAAATTAATTTGGGGATAGTATCAAAATCATGGAAGCTCAAAGAAATGCCCTAGGAGCCAAACTATTATGGAGATTGTACAAAAAATATTTTTTAAAAGGGTACAAGCTTATGTTGGCCAAGTACTTAAATAATTATCCCTAGGACCTCAACTATTCTAGTGAGGATTCTCAAAAATAGAAATCAACGCAAGTCTCCTACTTTGGTACTATGTTGGGGGAGATGAGGAGCCAATATGAAGTTGGCCACGCTTCAAGGGATAGAACCAAGACACTATCCAACCACACACGAGAATTTTGCAACTTGAGAAGTGAAGAATAACAAGATCAAACTGAAATACTTGAAAAAAAAAACTTAAATTTAATAGATATTAATTGATGATACAAATGTACAAAAGAGCTTTTATAGGAAAGTGATAATGGAGTAAATACACCTATCCTCAAAACAAAATTAAATGCAAGACATTATAAAAACTAATATGTGATGATAAAGATGATTAACATGAACAATACTAAATAATTGAATCATGTGACAACTAAGCTATCCAAAGTAAACTAACATGCAATAATAGGTTATAACAATGAACTAGCTACGAAATTTCCTTATTCACACCAACAATTTACACTAGGCAAGTGATACCAATAATTGATACTAGGAAAGTGATTCAATGGATTGTAAGTCCAACTTATGCTAAATTTTTTCACTTGGTTCAAAAACTATTTGTTTCAAGATAAAAGCAACATGTCTTTTCTCTATCTTCTATTGAGGTTGAATATCAAGCGGATGTGAATATTTCCATCGGGGCCATTTAGCTTCAACACACACTCACCAAGTTTTATATCTAGCTTTGATAGTCATATATCATATATTTGACATAGTGCTACTTACATTTCATAGAACCCAATTCACCATTAACAAATCAAGCACATAGAGATTGATATGCACTATATTAGGGACCTTATCCATGGATAGATCATTTCTCACCAATACTACACAACTACTAAGTAAGTCATCAACATCTTCACCAAACCCAATTTATAGAAAGTAATGATTATTTTATATGTCAAGGCCCATCACTTCACCCACATAATTTATGCTTGAAGAGGTATTTTATAGGTTTCTTTTTTCTTTCATTTAGGTTCTATTTTATTACGAATAGATTATAGAATGAGCTGATAGTATATTTTATAGCACCCACTCCTTCCTACTTTGTAATATTTAGAAAGTTACATTTTTTCACTGAACTTATTTACCACCTTACATGATTCTAAATAATATTGTGAGATTTTTGTTGAACCATCTTACTTCTCTCACTATTATCTTATAAGCATTTACATATTAAAGACTAAGTATCGATTCTACTAATTTTTCACATGATCCAACAATGGCTGAAGTTTTTTATATTAAAAGGAAGCTGATCTACTAAAGGAAATAAATCTGATTGTATATGATAGGTGATTTTTCTCGAGTCTCTATGTGACATAAACCACTGCTTTCTAAACCATGGGAAAGAGCCCATACCTGGAATTTAGATGGCATTTTACCACTACGTCTAACATGTTCGTGATATGCTTGAATAATTGTATTCATGTCCCTGCCCACAAAATTTCATGATCATTAGGACGTGGCAGTTCTAATTATATCTTTTAATGTATGCTGAGAATACAACTATATATTTTATTTAAGCTACTCTTACCTTTGAGGTCTTTCGAAGCAAACGTTGAGAGAAACAAAATTGTAAGATTCTTACTCAAGTAACATATGTCAAAAATAAAAATACTTAAAGTTGATTTGGTTTAATTTATGAATTTAGATGATAATACATTATTTCCAATATTAAAATTATGATTGGTTAATAATTTAAAGAAAACAAATAGAATTAAAATATTGTTATATATATTAATTTTCTATATTTAGTTATTTACAATATTGTATATTCACAGTTGCAATACAATAATTTTGTTTGCTTATGTATTTGTTCTAGTTAGTTACATTTATATCACATGTGACTTATGCTTTCCTTTTTTGGAGTTGTGCTAAACACTCTAATACATCTCCCTTTATCTTATATAGTGATTGTATATTCATATCTCTTGTCGGTGTATCTTGTATATACCCACCTTCTTTATTGTTGTAAGTAGTCTCTCAATTGCAATTTGTATATTTACATCAATTGGTCGAATAGATTCATTCTATCATTTTATGTAGATCTCTTATCCTTTCATTGAGGCGCCTTGATCTTAGTTGACTATCGCTATAGTTAAATCTTGCAATTATTAATTAAGTAGAATTTTATTTTATTTTAATTAAGAATATATATTAGAGGTTAACTTTTATCAAGAAGGTGTATGGGTTTTATATTACATTTAATTATTTAAGTTTAGTTATCATATAGTTTTTCGATATCAAAATTGAGAACTCATTGAAAATGTCAAACTTTAAAAATTACTAGTGATATTTAAAGGGCCAGTACTTAGTAACATGTCTTTGTCAAAGTTGAATGAACAAATAGATAAGAATATTATTAAAAAACTAATTTACCTCACCATTTGAATTTATAGTTTAACCTATAGCTCAAAAATTGAAGTTAACCTAATGCCCATATAATAATCTGGTTTAGGGTTTGACCCTTTTTTTAGTTAAGTTTGAGAGTTGACTAAGTTTCCTCTCAAACTTTCATTTTTTACTCTTGGACTCTTCAATGATTAATTAAAATTTTAGTAGAGTATTTACATCAAAAAATTTAAGTTAAGATACCTATTAGAAACCTTAAATCTGAACTACTTTAGATTCCTTAAAACAACTATAATATGTCACCAAATCACCTTGAAAATTCTCAATGCCAAATTCAAATAAAAAAGTCCTTAAAAATGTTTAAATAGTGAAAGGAATATTTAAACTATATATAAAATATGAAAAATTAGAGGATTTGAGTTGCTCCCCAAGTTAAAATAGCCTCTCAAGGATTCTAAGCTAGGGGTTTTATTAGTTTAGATATTTTTCAATGTTAATAAAATTTTCTCTTTGATTTCATGTAAATTATATAGAAATATGATGGTTAAATTGAAAATGATCATGTCGATCCTCATTTAGTTTTGTGCCTACCTTAAGAAAACATTCTAACACACTTGTATACCAACAAATGATACAATCTTGTGAGGCTCAATCCCCTATCCTTTACTTATCCAGAGTTATGCATTTCAGCATACTCTACTACACTTTACCTATTTTTGTACACCTTCCCAAGAACCTCATATTCATTGTAACCTCCATATCTATACATTTCCTCCTTGCATCAAATTTATTATTTCACTACCTTGTGTCAATCCTAAATATTGGATTTTTTAGCATACATCTCCATTTTTAGTCCCATTTTTAAAAAATTATATTCAAATTTGGCTTACCCCTCATCATTTCACTAATCATTCCGAATTATTCGCATCATGCGTTACCTTATACTTGTATTGAAAGGGATTCAATATGAATTCATTTATCATAAAGGATATATCAAGAATTATTCAAATTCTTAGAGCATTAAAGGAATAATAACTAGAGGAATACTTTGATTGATAGACTAAAAGATTTTTTTAGAATATTGTATGAATGCACACTCACTTTCTACATGCCAATATTTAGTTTAAATCTATAAAAAATGATATCTAACGATATGACCTAGGAGAACATGTCCCTAGGATTTACCAGCATCCTTAAGGCATTTTTAAATACCAAAATCCATTTAAACCACCAAGAAACATATATTCCAATAAACTAGAAAGAAAGAGAGCACAACTAGAAAGATTATCTAGTGACCACAAAAACAAATGTGTCTTTTAGACTAACTTTGATCTAGAGATTTATCTTTAAAGAAAAAAAGGTCTATACAAAACTCTAAATAAATGACATATCCATAATATCTATTTTTATCAATGTATGAAATTAACAAAGTTAATACGTTATCATCAAAATCACCCACTTACATTAGTTCAAAGTTATGTACTCGTTATACTCGACAATTACTTTTCTACTTTAGTATTTAATTAAAAATTATCACTCTTGCAAGTGTTATTATTAATCTAAGTTATGTTATGATTGTGTGTATTCATCTCTTTGCGTTAGCCTAGATTAAGGTTATGAATTTTTGTATTTCAATACTTTGATGAACCCACTCATGCTTACATGAGACTTAGATTGCAAGGGCACCTAGCCCACTCCCTTTAGTACATCTAAGGATCTTCTAGTATGTAGTAGCATTGTACCTACTGAACATAGATCTCATATTTCCATGGTAAGAATGACACAGTTATGTCAGTCTCACTTCTTATTTGTGACTTGTCATGTTGTCAAAATATTCTAAATGGATGATATATTATCAAGTTTTAATTTATCTTAAATATACTTTTTTTAAACACAAGGTGGCATAGCCACTTAATATATTATATTATATATTTTTTAAACTGGTTCAAAGAGCTCCTGAAGAAAAGAACCAGAAAGGAAAACTTTGATCCTTGCCCCAAAGATAAAGATTTTAGAAGAGGGAAGCCTAGAGAAAACCCAAAAAAACCCTCCACTTTTTGTTATTTTACTTTGAGAGTGAATTATTTGCATTCTTAATGTGATTTTTTTTATATTATCATGTTGGTTAATTTGAAAGGGCCCACCATTGAGATTTTAAGAAATACGTGATTTTATTAATGAGGTAACACTACTGCAAGTTTCAGATGTGTATTTAGACATAAGAACCATGTCAAGTACTTTGTCAATAATTCCTTGAAACTTGCTCAATAATCAAGTTGTAAGGGTCGTAGGGGCATGACATACTCTCTCTCTCTCTCTCTCTCTCTCTATGTATTTGTGTGTGCCTATATATATATATGGGGTTTAGTAGCTTTGGTCAATGGAATTTATATTAGAAATGGGATTTTGTTTATACTATTTGTGTCACTAAGGATTCAGATGGTGCGAGGATTTTTATTGATTTCCAATTGTAAACTCATGCATATTTTTTACACTTACTAGTCTTAATTTTAAAAATCTTGCAAAAAAAATGTGATATGATGAAAAGGATTTAGGTCCTAAAAAGGATGGCTGATTAGAGTTTTAGAACCTTTCTTCAATGGGATTTATATTAAATAATAGGATTTTAATTATACTCTTTATGTCATTAAGGATATAAGGGTACAAGTCTTTTATCAATTCCAAATTTCAACTAGTATAATATTTTTTATACTTATTACGCTTAGTTTTTAAGAATCTTGCAAAAGAATGTGATATGATGAAAAAGATCTTGTCCTAAGAAAGAAGGTATATTAGAGTCAATATATTTAAAATTTTATATATTTATAAAAAAGATTGAGCATAATATTTTTATGATATCCATGGAGAATTTATTACCACTTTTAATTGAATTTTTTAATTCATTGATATACCTTTGGCATCCATTTCCCCTATGATTTAAAAGTTAAAAGGGTAAAAATCTATTTAATAACAAGAAAAAGAAAAATAAAGAGAAAAAAGATAGAGTGCTCATTAGAAAAACAGCATTATAGAACCTTGTCACTATATAATGATTCTAGATATAGATACATTATTGTGATGCTACTCTATTATTATCATCTTTGAATTTTTGTATTGCATGATTCTTATCATATCCAATTTGTTTTAGATTTACAAGTTTTGTAATAATTATTTACCATTAGATTAGATGTGTTATACTACACTTATTGATTACTTTATCTTATCTATACACACAATATCATATTTCTACCATAATAAAATGAAAGAATAAAGAACCATAAACACAAAGCCATTTGCAATCCCTTTTGGTGATCTCCCTAGTTGCTTACGCCATTAATAGAGAATTGAGCTCTGCATTCAACCGTTTTGCCTCACTTATGTACATTGCATAAGGAGATCGCCCTAGTTATCTTCGTCCTCTGCAAAGTCAGGGCTGAACTTCTCTTGAGATTTTGACACAGATACAACTTCCATGGATGTTGTTGGAAATGAAAACTTAAAGCTTTTTTTTAACTTTTGGGTTGGAGGAGGGAGGTTTCAAAACCTTACGTAATATAACGTTGAACATTACCCAATTGTGTGGAAGGAAAAACAAGGTCCTGTCCTTCATTAAAGACAGTTTCAAGAGAATGTTAGAATAATTTCTGCAACTTGTCATGTATTCAATGCACATCTGTTCAATGACAGGTAAACTTTGACTGCACGCATTCGTTGCGTCACTCATTTGGGCAGGCCCCAGCCCTTCTGGGAGACGTCATCCCGTCGGCATAAGACTAGCTGCCATATGCCACTAATCTGTTAAGCAACCTTTTTTTTTTCAATTTCTACACTCTTTTTAGTTTGATGATGAGTTGGGTGATCTAAAATATTGATATAAAAAAAGTACACAATTAAATTTAGAAATGATTGTAAATGAGTTATGAATTGTAGAAATCTAATATTATTTACAACGTGGTACCAATAGTTTGGTGATGATGACTACCTATAATTGAATGAAATGTATCATCTATTCTTAAAAAGCAACCAATCATGTGATGCCACATCAACTGCTCAAATATGGGTGTCTCTTTTGCTTGACCATAATTTTGAGAAGTCGAAAATTAGAATGCACTACTAAGTCCTCTCCCCTAGCTTATCAACCGAACTAGCGAAAGAAAGGACGACTCTTTCACTTTCAGAAAATGGAGGAGGCAAACAGACTATATATGAAAGATATTGAACCTAAGATGGTCAAATTTAAGGCAATGTTTATTCGTGGAAATCATACCAGATCTAAAGCAGCAAGCCTCTTAATGTAATATTTCCCACTTACACATCAGTTCTTAATGCCTATAATTTGAATCAATTCTCAACATATTAATGTCAGATGCCTCCCTTCCTGAAATCTATATAATGACGTTCCACTCTCCCTGTACAAAATATTCTCTTCCCACTTACCATTATTATCTAAAAGTTCGAATTTTTTTTAGCACTCTGAAATTTGTACCCAACATTCTTACCTTCACATGCTTGGCAGCAGTCATAAATTAGCAGACAGTCTGTCGTTCTGAAAAAAATACAGTCAGTTGACGGATTTCAAAAGTACACCTACTTCAGGTGTTAACATTGTTATTCTATAACTAATTGTCTGCACCTTAAGTTTCCTGTTTTACTTGATATAATTATTGAATGCCGAGAACATGCCAATCTAAAAGCGCTATAATTTTATTCATCTAGCGAAATAGATAGAAACGCAGATCTGTTCATGTGAAAACTACATTCGCTGTTCCTCTGAAAGGCTCACATTTACTTATTCCTTGCATTCTCTTTTACGAGCAACTGGTCCAAATCTAAATCTATGAACAGTTATAATAGTAACCTAGTCAAATGAAAACTGCAGAGTTATACACAGATAACAAAGCCAACTTTAGGCTTAAAAATGGATAATTTGGGAAGTTTCAGTGTTTTATTTTATTTTTGTGAGTATTAATGTAACGAGTATTAAGTGTTTTATTCATTCTCATGTGATAGATTCTTGTGAACTATTTCTCATGAAACATGGATCAATGAGTTTGACTCAAAAACTATACAGGTGAATTCTAATAATAATATCACAATTTGACTTAATGATATACTTGTAGTCTTCTGGATTAACTGTATGCATCTTTTTAAATCTGGAACCATATTCTATGATCCATCATCATAATAGTGCGCATACTATCCCAATGACATATCATAGAATATACGCTGAAACGTTGATTCAAAAAGATATACACATTTAATCTGAAAGCTTCCAAATATATCTCCTACCTATCGATGGCCAGCTTGCCTGACAAGAAAAGATTATAAGGCTCAGCTCAACTTATGCATTACCCAAACTCACCTTTTGAAAATTTACAATCTATTAAACAAATCAATCTAATACAATACAAGCTATACAATAGCAGTGAAAGATAAGGATAAGAGATGGTGTACCTGGGGCCGGAGAAATGAGAGAGCTTGCCGGTTTGAGAAAACATGACAAGGCCGACTTGGGCGTCGCACAACACGGAGAGCTCACGCGCCTTCTTCATTAGACCATTTCGCCTTTTGCAAAAAGTTACTACTCTGTTCTTTTTGTTCTCAATTTTCTTGGCTTCGGTCTTTCCTCGCCCCATTCTTTCCTTTTTCGGTCTGCTACAGAAACAAATCCGCCCAAAAAACGCAAACAAGTTCAACGACACGAGCATAGAAATAACTATTTTTGCAGTTTTAAGCAGTATGAAAGGACGATAAGACAGTGGGTAGGTGCTGCTTTCAACTAGAATTCAATCCTCCTCATAATCACATCACCAACAACATGCAGAGAACGTACGAGATTGGATGGGTAAGACAATACACCGCTTACTATGGTTTAAGTAGCTGAAATGGGTAGTCGACAATGTACGGTTAGGGATTCCATTGCAGATTAAGGTATTTTAACCTAATTTATATGGATGATGTTTTTTTTTTTTTTTTCCTTTTACCTTTTTCCTAAAATTATTAATTAAATTTTAGGGATGTTTTCTTTTAGCTTCATCTTCATAATGGATTATGGAGTGTGATCTGAAAAGTTGATACAAAAAATATCATAGAGTGTAATCCAGAAATTATGCACATGGATCATTTTGGGCTCGGGAAATCTCGTGTCTATGATAACTAAATCCTAGTTCAACATATTTTGGGTATTCATAGATCTCTCAGTAGGGATTGTGGAGTGCAAAGTGGTCCAAAAGTGTCATTTCAAAACACTCACCCGATACCCACTATGTTTGCCCGATACCCACTATGTTCTTACACAAAAATGTTAGTACTTGTGGCCAAATGTCTTAGTAGCCGTTACAAAAATGTCCCAATAGTGGTGCACAAATGGGATACATGTGTTTTTTATTTTTGAAGCTCCTTTAGTATCAGTAATTGGAGGTATCTATGTCAAAACATTTCATAACTACAAAAAAATAATGTAGATGTGAGGCTCATTATTTGGAAATTAAATCAAATAATAAAAGCACAAAAATTCAAAGCTACTTTCTATAGTTCTCACACAATCTCCCAATCTAAAGAAATGTTAAAAAATGAGAAAAAAAAATCTAAGAAGAATGATTTATACAATTAGCTAGTTAGCATATTATCTCATTTAGCTCATGTAAAATGTTGTAATTTATTATGTAAAGATAGAAATATTCATATCTATGTAGTCTGATTTGTTTTCTTAAAAATGTCATTTTATTTTCTGATTCAAATTATTTTAATTCATTATATAAATACAAACATGTCGCTATCTATTTAATAATGCACATTTCTATTGAAATTCATTTTGTCTCTTATAAATAATGTATTAAATGTCAAAACATTTCATAGCTACAAAAAAAATGTAGATGTGAGGCTCATTATTTAGAAATTAAATCAAATAATTAATGCACAAAAATTCAAAGTTACTTTCTATAGTTCTCACACAATCTCCCAATCTAAAGAAATGTTAAAAAATGAAAAAAAAAAAATAGTTATAAGAAGAATGATTTATAGCAATTAGCTAGTCAGCATATTATGTCATTTAGTACATGTAAAATGTGGTAATTTATTATGCAAAGATAAAAATTTTCAGATCTATGTAATCTAATATGTTTTTATCAAAAAAGTCATTTCATCTCTAAAGTATTGCATTAAATGTTTATATTAGAGATTCTAACTACAAGATATTTCATAACTATAAAATAATATGTAGATGTAAGACTCATTATTAGAAATTACATCAAATAATTAATACACAAAAATTCAAAATTACTTTCTATAGTTCACACATGATTCTCAAATCTAAAGAAATTTTAAAAAATAAGAAAAAACATTATAAGCTGAATGATTTAAAGCAATTATATTTTAATTACAAATAATCATGAACTTTTAATAAATATCATATTCAATTGATTGCATTTTCTTATCTTTATATTTTAACCACTAGAAATGCCAATTTATTTTGCATTTTTTTTTTCATTATACTCAAATCCAGTATTTTATTGTCTTCATTATATTTCAAGCTCTCCCCTATACTTTATATTTTCCTTTCCATGAACTATACCACAAAACTGAGTGAAGGATCCTTTGCATTCCTTTAGATAAACTTGTTTGATATTAGTACCCATGTATTTACATTTTATTATTAAATTTTGATAGATTATAGATTGTATGGATAAATTGAGGCTATGATTAAAATCCTTTAATTTTTTATCATTGTATTTTGATTAAAGAAAAATATGTTTGTGAAAGGACTTGAATCCTTGTTCATCATATTATCTAGTTTAGCTGTCTAAAATATTGTAATTTATTATGTAAAGATAAAATATCATCCATATGTAATCTAATTTGTTTTCTTTAAAAAGTCATTTTATTTTCTGAGTCAAATTATTGTAATTCATTATATAAATACAAACATGTCACAATCTATTTAGTAATGCATGTTTCTATTTAAAAAGTCATTTCATCTCTTACAAGTATTGCATTAAATATTTATACTGGAGATTCCAACTACAATACATTTCATAACTATAAAAAATAAGGTAGATGTGAGGCTCATTATTTAGAAATAAAATAAAATAATTAATGCACAAAAATTCAAAGTTACTTTCTATAGTTTTTACGTGATTCCCAATCTAAAGAAATGTTAAAAATGAGGACAAAAGTTATAAGATGAATGATTAATATCAATTAGCTAGTTACATTTTAATTACAAATAATCATACACTTTTAATAAATATCATATTGGATTGATTGCATTTTCTTGTTGCACATTTTAACCACAAGAGATGTCAAATTATTTTGTATTTTTTATTAATCTACTAAAATCAAGTTTTTTTTTTCTTCATTTTATTTCAAGCTTTCCCTTATATTTTATATTTTCCTTTACATGACCTATAACACAAAACTCTGAGAGAACGATCTTTTGCATTCCTTTAGATGAAGACCCACATTTTCCTTATAATTTTAGGCAGATTTGATAAATTTGTTTGGATATTAGTACCTACGGATTTACATATTTATTATTAATTTTTGATAGATTATGGATTGTATGGATAAACTGAGACTATGATTAAAATCTTTTAATCATTGCATTTTGATTAAAGAAAAATAAGTTGTGAAGGGACCTGAATCCTAGTTCAACATATTATCTAGTTTAGCTCATGTAAAATATTTTAATTTATTATGTAAAGATAAAAGATATTCATATCTATGTAAATCTGATTTATTTTCTAGTCATTTTTTTTATTCAAATTATCATAATTCATTATATAAATACAAACATGTCGCTATCTATTTAAAAGTCATTTCATCTCTTACAAGTATTGCATTAAATGTTTATATTGAAGATTTCAACTACAAGATATTTCATAACTATAAAAAATAATGTAGATGTGAGGCTCATTATTTAAAAATCATATAAAATAGTTAATGCATAAAAAATCAAAGTTACTTTCTATAGTTCTCACACGATCCCCAAATCTAAAGAAATGTTAAAAATTGAGAACAAAACTTATAAGATGAATGATTGAAAAAGTTAGAATATAGAATTATAAATGCAAGCACAAAATAATGGAAAAAATCTACTACTCAATAATGCCAATGGTGTGAGTACACATATAGGTAAAAGTGCAACCAAGTGCAAGCATGAAAGGAAGAAAAAATTGGAATGGTGGCAAAACTGCCCAAGAAATAAGGGAGATGCCTCAAATGTTTAATGACCACTCACAACCTCTCAACAACCTAGACACCTCATGAGGAGATGTGTCAAATTACCTACCTAGGCTTAAAAGCCTAAGTGGAATATAAAGTACAAGTTTTACATTAAATGTTTATATTGGAGATTTCAGTTCTACAAGATATTTCATAACTATAATAAAAGATAATGTAGATGTGAGAGTCATTATTTAGAAATTAAATAAAATAATTAATGCATAAAAAATCAAAGCTACTTTCTATAGTTCTCACCGATACCCAAATCTATAGAAATGTTAAACAAATGAGGACAAAAGTTATAAGATGAATGATTGAAAAAGCCAGAATACAAAATGTTATAAATATAAGAACAAAATAATGGTAAAAAAGTACTATTCAATAATGCAAATGGTGCGAGTACATATAGGTGAAAGTACAAGCACGAAAGGAAGAAAGAATTGGAATGGTGGCAAAATTGCCCAAGAAATAAGGAAGATGTCTCAAATATTATTTGACCACTCATAACCTCTCAACAACCTAGACACCTCATGAGGAGATGTGTCAAGATACCTACCTAGGCTTAAAACCCTATGTGGATGACTAAGTGGAATATAAAGTACAAGTACTACATTAAATGTTTATATTAGAGATTTCAACGACAATACATTTTATTACTATAAAAAATAATGTAGATGTGGGGCTCATTATTTAGACATTAAATAAAATAATTAATGCATAAAAGTCCAAAGTTACTTTCTATAGTTCTCACACAATTCCCAATTCTAAAGAAATGTTAAAAAGTTAGGACAAAAGTTATAAGATGAATGGTTGAAAAAGTAAGAATATAATATGTTATAAATACAAGAACAAAATATTGGTGAAATCTAGTACTCAATAAATCAAATGGTGTGAGTACATATAGGTGAAAGTGCAACCAAGTGCAAGAACGAAAGGAAGAAAGAGTTGGAATGGTGGCCAAACTTCCTAAGAAATAAGGGAGATGTCTCAAATGTTATTTTACCACTCACAACCTCTCAACAACCTAGACACCTCATGAGGAGATGTGTCAAGTTACCTACCTAGGCTTAAAATCCTATGACAATGACTAAGTGGAATACGAAGTACAAGTACTACATTAAATATTTATATTGGAGATTTCAACTACAAGACATTTCATAACTATAATAAAAAAATAATGTAGATGTGCGGCTCATTATTTAGAAATTAAATAAAATATTTAACGCAGAAAAATTCAACCATAAGAAATGCAAAATTATTTTGCATTTTTTTTTCATTCTACTCAAATCAAATATTTTATTATTTTCTTCATTTTATTTCAAGCTCTCCCCTGTATTTTATATTTTTCCTTTCCATGAACTATACCACAAAACTCTAAGAGAAGGATCTTTTGCAATGCTTTAGATGGAGGCCTACCTTTTTCTTATAATTTTATGCCCATCTAATAACCTTGTTTTGATAGTAGTACCCATGGATTTGCATATTTATTATTAAATTTTGATAGATTATGGATTGTATGGATAAAATGAGACTATAATCAAAATCGTTTAATTTTTCATGAGATCGTTGTATTTTGATTAAACAAAAACATGTTTTGAAGGGACTTGAATCCTAGTTCAATATATTATCTAGTTTAGCTCGTGTAAAATATTGTACACTTTATTTTGTAAACATAAAAGATGTTCATATCTATGTAATTTGATTTGTTTTCTTAAAAAATTCATTTTCGTTTCTTATTCAAATTATTGTAATTCTTTATATGAATACAAGCATGTCGTTATCTATTTAATAATACATGTTTCTTTTTAAAAAGTCATTTCATCTCTTACAAGTATTGCATTAAATCTTGATATTGGAGATTTAAACTACAAGACATTTCATAACTATAAAAACAATGTATATGTGAGGCTCATTATTTAGAAATTAAATAAAATAATTAATGCACAAAAATTAAAAGTTTTTTATTAGAGTAAAAGTAGGTTTTGAAGGGACCCGAAACCCTTTAACAAAAAGAGATTAAAAGATAAGCATTATGCACCATCCAATAAGCAAAGACAAAACATGTCCACATACCAAAAAGATGCCTATAAGAAAGACATATAAGAAGGTATTAATGCTCCAACAAAGTAACAGAAATAAACAAGAGAAAAAACTAGGAAAAAGGAATAGATCCCAAGTTCTTAAGAACCTCATAAAATTCCTCCTAGAGCTTTGACATTTCTTGTGCGGCATTCTTCAGGTCCTTGTGTTCTAGAGAAATACTCTCAGCCTCCCTCTTAAGGTTTCCTTTCGTCCTTTTTCTTGGACCTAAGGCCACTTGGTCCTTATCTTGGTCCAGTTGAATCACTTGCTTCTAAAATTACCCCAAGGTCTCCACCAACTTGTTGATGGCCTCATAAGTGATCTTAATGCTTTTGTGGCTCTGATTGAGCATAGTGTGAGGAAACTCCTTACCATTGTTGACCTTATTCTCAACACGGGACAAGTTTGTCTCAAAAACACTCTTCAACTTATCATGGTCAACAACCATATTTTTCATACAATCCACAACTGAATTCTTCTCTTCTACCATCCACAAACTCTGACACAAAGCCCCATCAATCCTAGGAGTAATCCCAACAACAAAAATATGAAGAACATCAAATTTATTGCCAAGAGCTCTTTGTTTAATCTTAAGATATTTTATCTCATGAAAAATCCATTTGAAAAGGGCAAAAGAATCAATGGTGACCTCTCTCGCTATGCCCAACACATCACATAAATCCTGCCTGTTAGGTTCTAAATGACAGGAGCTAGTTCTCAACTCCAACAAGGACTCAACTTTGTCTCCATTCAGGACATCCCTATGGGGTCGAGTGGCACTAGTAACGAAGGAGGATGTATAAATCAAACACCATGATGTTCTTAATCTCTATGTTAGTTATCTAACAATTTAATTTATTTTGAATTTTGATTATTTTAAGCTTTGTATCTCTAATTTCTTCAATAAGAAGGCGTACTTTTTTTTTCAAAAACCAACGTTTGGTATTTTAAGAATAGATTTTGACTCGTTCATCAAAATTTGAAACAAATTTTACATTTTTGGAAACTAAACTCTATTCTATATGCCTAGAAAAAAAAATAAGTTTACATTATTTACTATTTTTCAACAATTTCTAGGGAGAGCGCACTCAATTCTCATGTTTTCAAGATGTGTCCACTTTGAAATTCATAAAACATCATACCTTCTTCAAAAAAGTATTTGAAAAATTAGGGATAAACTAAGTGGTGTAGGCTAACTTCTCACCAAAGCGATTAAAAAAATTCCAAAAAAAGTTGACATTTTAGGGAGAGCATACCAGACGCTATGTTATGTTTTTTTTGTAAAAAATAGGACCACTTTGTGTGCTCCCCCTTTTTGAGGCCCTTAATCTCAACCAATTTTTAAAAACCTTAGTATTTTAGAACCAAAATTAAGAGTACTACAACTCTTGTTCTTTTCGCATCTTCAAATTTTGAGTGTAACTATCTTGATTTTCTCGTTGAATTTCATAATTTTCTAATTTCAAAAAGAAAAAAAAAAGTGACAACTTATACCCCCTTTTTGGTTCCTCATCTTTGTGCACTTACTCTACCCATGGTCAAGGTATCCTTCACCATGGGCTTGGTTTGTTTGGTCTTGTTTGATCATTTTTCAGTCATGGTCACAATACTTCTCTATCTTTGATGAAAAGAAGCTCAAAGTCTCGATCTAGATAGAATTCCTGGATCTTCCCTTTATGTGTTGGCCTTTTTTGTAAACCATTGGCATGGTGGTTTGTATGGAACTAGATCATTTTTTCATGCTAATCCTCAAAAGAGGGTTTGTTTGGAAGTGGATTTATCTTGATAAATCAAAGAGACTACTGATATTTAGATAGGAGGCATGTTCTACTCTCAAAGAGTGCTCTATCTAAATTTTCCCAACACTTATTATCCATGACAATCCTTCAAGAAAAAAATTAATGACCGCTCTTTTTCTACTCCAAGGGTTAGAATTCCTATGAAGGAGTCTACCCCTCTATACACTTTTGAAGCTACCAAGAATGATGATGGGTGGAATACCGTTGTCTACAAAGAGAATGATTCTTCATCTGCTTCATAAAAGTAATGCAATTATACTACTATATGACCACAATCATATTCTCAACAATAGTCATCATCATAGCCGAAGGCTCAGTTTTAGTTGCAACAAGAAGCTACTTCAAACCCTATTTCTCAGCGGAAGAATTCAACTAGTGAAGGTATTATCCATTATTTGTTGTTTCATACTCCTTAGCTTGCATCAGTTTTGATTTTACAACCCTCTTCATTATGCCACTATTGCAACCCTTCTGGGTAGGAAGCAAATGACAATTACGCTCTATAAAAATACAATGTGGTTCTAGGGGATTCATACCTTGATTTCCAATCGGAATTAGATTTCTTTCAAAATAGCTTCTCCTCTCCTGAGGACAAGGATGACATGCAATATTTTTAATGATTAATTTAATGTCATAGAATGTTTTAGGTCCAACTAATCCCGCCTGGAAGTATTATGTGTGGGATACTTGAAAAAAATATCCTAGTATAGATATCTTTATCTTCAGGAAATCAAATTTGTAGCTTTCATGCCTTTTTTTGTATGTCATGTGATTTCGCCAACAAGCCTAGCTTTTACTTCAGAATACGAAGTTGGTTGAGGAGGTTTCACCACCCTCATTCGTCACACTAGAAATCTTCTATTGTGGCTCATGTGGGTTAGATCCCACTCAATAGCTAGTGTGGGTCATGACCATGTCATTTGATAATAATTCTTTTGGGATTATTAATATTTATTCTCCTAGTGATGTAGTGGAAAGATCACATCTATGGTAGTGAATTGTTGATTCATTACCACTGACTACTTGGGTTTTATGTGGTGAATTTGATATGGTTGAGGTGACCTCAGATAAAGAAGATTTATTGCATTTTCCTTAGATAGCTGGAGAAAGAGAAGTGTTGTTTTACATACCAATCATCGTTGTTCTCAAGGTCTCTAGCACACTTGGATTAATTATCGAGCTAGCTCTGAAAAAAAAATCAAATGGCATGATCATGCCATGATCTCGACTCAATATTTTTTCTTTTGGGGAAGACCAAAAATTACCGGTTTTACCTCTCCTTGAGGTAAACTTTTCAAACCACAATCCCATCAATTTTTGCATTTAATGGAAAGTGGTTCTTGAGTAAGATCATCGAAAAACCATTTTTTAACATCTCTTTTTCTGAATCATCCACACATAATGGCCCATATTCAAAGGGTTTGGAATTTAGAAATGTGTCCCACTCAACCAACAAGCTAGATTACATGGTGGAATGATGCTATTTAGCACACAACTAAATTTCTCCGCATTTATGGCTAGTAGTTAGCCATGTACCACCAATGGTCCTATGAGCCTAATACTCTAGACTTGTGTCATGCCACTGAAGCACTAATTGCTAGCCCAATTTTTCCTAAGTTGCAGGTCCAGGTTGCACATCTTTATCACTAGAAGAAAATTGTTGACGATTATATTGCACATGGACCCCAAATAAAATCCAGGCTTCACTAGAATAAAGTGGGCGCTCATGGTTCAAAATATTTTTTTGGGCTCTTAGGGAACATCACTAGATATTTTTTAGGATTCCATCAAGTAGTATAAGAAGGTGTTCTATGCGAAAGGAAATTCATCTAAATGAGAATATGCCTTGAGAAAATATATTTCTATTGTTCCCTCTTGAATCTCTAAGTCTCATAAGGTATTTTAGGATCAATTGCATACCCTTGAATACCTCAATAAAGAAAATTTCTCCATGGTTGATGATGAAGCCCTTAGCTACAATGGGTTTCCTTGCAAATTCTACACTGACTTGTGGTTGTGTGTTGGCCCTAACCTACACAAAGTGTAATTAAAATCTTTTCATTCGCAATCTCTTGGTCAAGTTATTAACAAGGGAAATATAAAATTCATACCTAAGTAGGGGATTTGGAAGACATCTGCAATTGGAGGCCTGACACTTTTCTTGATGTCTTATAAAATCATTGCTTCATCCTAAGGAGACAAGTTTCATCAAGTCTAAATTTATCCTTGATAATATTATTGCTATTTGGTAGGGTATGGAATGGGCTTGTCATTCCAAACAAAATAACATTTTTTTTAAAATTAATTTTTCTGAAGACTATGACTACAATGCTTTAGGCCTTATAGTTTGGCCCTTGATTTATTCAATATGTGCAAATGATTTCTAAAGACGATTTAGCTTGTATCATAGTTAATGGTCCTCAGTCCTCGACTTTTGGTTTGTTTTGTGTTAGAATAATTGAGAGGGGGGGTGAATCAGTGGCCTTAAAATAATTCCAAAAATCCAATCAAAACTTATATCTCAAATATAATGTCCTCTAGTTATCTTTCAGTCTATCAAGATGTATGCCTTATGTTATTCTAACAAATATAAACTGCTCGGTAAGATATATTGTTTATCTTTTCTAAACTTTACCGAGTAGCAGTAAATAAACTTAGTGTTAACCGACCAATCCAGTTGTAGTATGGTGAAATCTTCAATCTGTTGGGAGAAAGCTCAAACATGAGAATTTAGTGGGTTAGCACACATGAATCATGAAATGAACAAAGAAACCAACAAAGACAACATCATAACATCAGATAGAACTAAAACAAGTATATTGCACCCTATTCTACTTATTTGATTTGTTCTTTTAGATTAAATGTGGGTGTTCTCTCTCAAACACACAAAATGCAATAGACCCCAATGCAAATGCAGTATTGTAAATAATGAAGGAATTCAAGAACTAGTATAAGGAACTAGTCTCAAATTCTTCACAAGATAATCTAAATTAGCCATGGAGATGATATGCAAACTATGCAAGATTGAAGCTATGATTCATTTACCAAATTGAAAGTCTAGCATGTGATTTCTAAGTGATTTAAGCTAAAAGAATAAACATGAAAACAAGCAATGAAATTCTAAAACAAATCTAGCATGATAACAATGCAAATTGAGATGAAAATGCAAGAGGAGAAGGTCTCTATTTATAGAGTTTTGGAGGAGAAGAAGAGGGCTTGGATGATGTGGAATCTGTGTGGCATCCACATAAGAGCCACATAATGGACACATAGGCTTGAAAGGATGGCCAATTTTGAGTCAAACTTGGCATTAAATGTTGAGTGGCTCAACCTTTCCATGTGAGAGACAAAATTGTAAGAAGAATTTAAGAGGGATGGGTGCCCATTTTGGAGAAAATTTCCCCATGTGGGTGAGCATTCCATTAGCCTTAAAAAGGTTAGGAATCACCCTTTAAGCATGATCAAAGGATAGTTAGGTGGGGAAATATTTTTAGTAAATGAGGTGATGAGAGTAGAGTAGGAATAGGGTAGGCTTAGGGTAGGTCTCTAGGTTGGGTTAATAGGTTCCTAGCTAGGGTTTAGATTATAATTCAAATTAGATTTGAACAAATCATAGTTTAGAAGAATTAGGGATATGGAGGGATTTTAATAAATATGAATTTATTAAAAAGGGGATTTTGTGAGGGAAATGTATTTAAATAAAATACATTGGAATAATATTTGATTATTGATAAATACTAGCAAATGAAACTATTCAATTGATTTAAGTTAAATAGTTGGAGGAATAAGAGGGAAAGTAATATTAATATTTTTGGACGTCTACATTTTGCCCCTCTTTGACGTGGTGTCGCAAGTGACGTTAAGTCAAAGACAAGAAAAATAATTTGCTCCAGAGGAAGAGGGTTTCTAGGAGTCATGTCGAAGCAACGATGATACAGGGTTGTGCCCCCTCGAGAAAATAACGCAACAAAGATAATGTTGTGGGATTTTATTGAAAAAGGATGCAATAGGAAGGAGGAAGGGAGAGGAGAGAATAAATAGAATCCTTCAGAAAATGCAATTAAGAATACAACTAAGAACGCAAATGCAAATGAAATTAAATGCAGCTAAGGAGCATTGGGGATCCATTTGTGTGAAAAATATGGAGAGCACATCCAATTTTGATATTGCAATAGGAGGTATGCATCAGGTGTTAGAAAAAACAGACGACAAGATTCATTTGCGTGGACTAGACGTGCAAACAAAAGCATACTGCAAAAGACACATGTATCAGTAGCCACCAGTCACAACGCACCAAGATATAGCAGAAAGAGTTAGTGGTGAGTAGGTTTAAACTGACTCAAAAAGATAAAATCAATAAAGAAGGCCTCATGACCAAGCAGTCATTCAGTCCAAAGTTCTTGCCATGAACAGGATTGGTGTGATGAAGGATTTGATAAGCCGACGCCTGAATGATGCATCCTGACAAGCAAAGATTGGATTTTGATGTGATTAAAAGATATTTTCTAGCAAAAGTTGTGAGCAGGATGAGGAGCAAGGATAGTCGGTCGCAAAACTGATTTGTCAAAAAACATGATTTCAATCACAAGTGTCAAAACGTCACTGAAAATTGAAAGACTGAGCGATGCAAAAATAAATAAAGGTTTATTGCAAGATTTTTTAGAATATTTGATTTTTTTGAATTTGTTTGGAATTTTGTAATTTTTTGGATTTTTCATGATTTTTAAATGTTTTTTGGAATTTTCTAACGTATCAAAATTGTACAATAGGAACAATTTATACAAAATATACAAGGAGATGGAAAAAATGAGTGGGGAAATTTTTTTGAGGAAAACAGGGGGCTATAAAAGGGGTTGGGGGCTTAAGGAAGGTCATTTGTGAATAGTGAATAGTGAAAATCGAGCTCTTGAGTGAAAACATGGCGGACGAGAAAATGCTGGGGTAGTTGGGGGAGCGCATTCGCACACATGAGAGACCTGCGGAGCGACCAGTACCGGTGAGTGACTCAACTGAGACCTTGCATTTATTACTGTCAAAGTTTTTAATGCTTTTGGGTAGGCTAGGGGGGCAATAAATGCAAAAAATGGGGTTGCGGATCGGAGACGCCGATTCCTAAACTGGCATCTGCGAAGACGCCAATCCCCAGATTGACGTCTTCATAGACGCCGATCCCCGAACTAGCATCTCTGCAGACGTCGTGCCAGAACAACGTCTTTGAAGATCCTAGACCTAGACCCACATCTGCAAAGACGGTGGTCTGTGAGGAAAATAGTCAGAGATGCCAATTTAAGAACCGACGTTTCCAACTGAACAGGTGTTTGCGCCCAAAGGGACAGACACCGAGGGGAAGGGAAACGAAGGGACCCGGTGGGGGCTGGGGATGGCTCGGTGAAAGAACTAGGGGAAAGATACCCCATTTTGGGAGGGATTAGGCTAGGAATGGAAGGAAGATTGGCTGACATGGTGGTTTTTGGATGTTACAGTAGCAGTTTCCACCATTAGGATCGCGAGAGAACTGGCCACCGACCATGGAGTTGGAGGGGCATCTTACAGAGGAGGACTGGGGATTACTGGCAGTGGTTGGGTTGGACTATGTACCCCATTGGCCTAGGCTACGGGCGCACAATGGGATGATGACCGCTCTGATAGAGCGATGGCATAGTGATACCACCATATTCCATCTGCCTACTGGAGAGGCGACGATCACGCTGGAGGACGTGTGGCAGATGCTTCAGATACCGATCCGAGGGGAGATACTAAACTATAGGTTAGAGGATAGAAATCACTACATGGAGATCACATTCCAAAGACCAAAGAGGAGGATCCCGACATACAGGACCTGGATGCCCTGGCAGCTAGTGGTGGACCGAATACTGCAACGGATAGCCCTATCCCTGGCGGGACTTATCGGAGGGCAGATGTTAGCTGACCTGGGTGGACATGGTTTTGGTATGGGGTGGTTGCGGGTGCTAGCTGAGATGCTAGAGGAGGGTACTACTTATTGCTGGGGGTACATTGTCTTAGGACAGTTATACCACGATTTGCACATGGCTGCGTACCGCGGGGTGCGCAACATGGGGACTCGAGTGACTCTGATGTTAGTGTGGGCCTGGGAGCACATTCCAGTCTTCCGTCCTATGAGAGTGCGAGAGGCACGACAGCCTGGAGAGCCATATGCCTGTAGATATGGGCTGCCTCTGAGATATACTTTCGTCGATCAGACTGGATACTGGCGGCGATTGCTTGATGAGGTACAGGTTTTCTGCTAGACCCCGTACAGACTCTGTGAGCCATGGGGAGCTATGGATTGGGAGGCAGAAGCGGAGGATGGATTTGAGGACTTCCTGTACCTTTCATATGTATAGACTGACTGCTTTCTACTGGGAAGGACCATCAACCAGATAGAGAGGTACAGACCATCCAGGGTCATGCGACAGTTTAGATTGCAGCAAGGGGTGATGGCAGAGGATGCCTTACATCCTCATGTCACCAGGGAGGTAGGTACATAGGGGAGATATATAGACACTCTTACAGTGAGGGCATCCTGGAGGGACATGGCGTGGATAGATTTTGTTGCGCAGCCAGATGTTATATATGTAGGGATGACCCCTAAGTACGCAGCATGGTGGGCCGTACATGTGCCCTTATGGCTCATAGAACCAGCGCAGGTGGCTATTAACGAGCAGCCGACGGGAGATATGAATGTCGATGATGGGACAAATATAGGAGATGCCCCAGAGACCTCAGCAGTAGGACAGAGGAGGAGGCCATAACAGAGACAAGTTAGACCTCAGACCGAGGCACAGGCAGGGGCTGGATGAGAACAGGGGCCACCACCATTACAGGGAAAGGTATAGGCACCATAGGTGCTACCACAGGTGCAGGTGCCATAGGGGCTACCATAGGTGCAGGTGCCACAGGGGCCACCAACGAGATTTTTAGCACAGGAGACTCATGAAACTGTCATCACAGAGCGAGATAGTCTATAGACTGAGTGTGCGAGACTACGGGGACTATTAGGCATGGCACAGGTATCGGAGATGAGCCTGCACACTGAGATGACCCAGATACAGGGGCTACTAGCTGCAGAGACAGCACGGGCTGACAGGGAAGAGGGTTCACTTGATAACCTACAGGGCAGGGTGGATGCAGGGGAGTTCTCCATGGTTGACTTGACGTAGGATGCTGCAGAGCTACGGACAGAGATAAGTACATTGACAGACCAGTTGAGTACATTGACTGGGCAGATGAACCAAGATACTGAGAAGATTATTTCCTTGACCGCGGAGAAAGATACAGCATGAAGGCGGGCTGAGGCATACAGGACTGAGTGAGACATCGCTAGGCAGGTGGCCATTGTAGGTGGGGCCGGATAGGTTGTAGCCGAGGCTTTCGCAACTCATAGAGATGCGACCAGGGCAGGTAGAGAGGTAGCCCACTATCAGGTTTTGTATCATCAGCTTGTGCCTGAGGGATAGAGGCGAGAGTACTCAGAGAGATCTCGATCTCAGAGCACAGTTCAGACTTCTGCATCGCAGGGATCTGTGGGGATGCCACCACATCCACCACCAGGACAGGGAGGTGAATCATCGCAACCACCAGCATGATTCATCAAAGGACTATGTGACATATTTTTTTGCATTTGTGGATGAGATGTATACATATATCAACACTGAGGTGCATGCGATGTATTTTATTGGTGACAAACATTGATTATGGACACTTTATATATATATATATATATATATATATGATGCTCTATGAGGACTCCATGATGTTTATGATGTATGCTTTTCATGCTTGGATTTATGTGATGTTACGATGCATATGCTTATATGATTACTAACATTTGATGCTTGCAGGATGTGATGCATATGTATGACAAATTGTGTATGGAGGATGGTTTTATGACTATGTATATATGATGTACTGACGTGTGTGGATGCAAGATGTGATGTGATTTGATGATGTATGAAATGTATATGCTAATGTTTTATGAATATGTATATGAATGCTAGATTAATCTAAATGAATCTTAACAATGCAAGACTATAATGATTTAAATGAGTTAACATTTGAAATCTAAACGATTTAACAATGCAAAAGTAAAATGAATCTAAATGTGTTAACAATGCAAGGCTAAAATGAATCTAAACGTTAAGACTAAAATGAATCTAAGATAAATTAATTATGGAAGATGTACATGATTTAACAATGCAAGATAATAAAATGAATCTAAATGTTTTAACAATGCAAGATGTAAAATGAATCTAACATGAATTAATTATGCAAGACACTAAAATGATTTCGACTATGCAATTAAATGAAGAACTTAATGAAATCTAGTGATGGATTTAATGCAAACTAATAATGAACCTAATGATGAAATGAATGCGACAACCAGATGCAATGGATGCGACGGATGCAATGAATGAGATGGGACCCGTATTTTGTTGTGTGTCACGATCAACTGATGAACCAGCCAGGAGAACTATGAAGGGCCAGGTGGGGAATGTTAGCATGACGAGGACCTGGATGTTAGTGCGATGGTGAGAAGATTGGATATGTCACGAATATACAAGGATCAAACTGAGAAATTAATTACAAGTGATTATGTACACATGCTGCCGTCGAGATATGATTGGATCACATTTTTTTATGTACGCAATAGTTTAGTATGCTGATTGATTAGTTCAAGAGGAAAGATACTTCCTACGAGAACCCAGAGATGATGATGTTCTAGAATTAAGTCTATGAGAGGAAGGATACATCCTCAAAGGACCCATTTCCAGAAAGATGGGATTCCTAAATCTGATAGGTCAAGGTGCACTGTGATCAAACTATGGAGCCAAGATGCCATCAAAAGGTGCTTGCCGAAACTTAAGATTTTACGATCGTAACTGGATCATGTTCTGCAAGGATACCAACCGAGGACACGAGATATATACAAGCGACACTAAGAAGATGACTAGATGGAATATGTATAGGACTGAAGCTCAGGGATTGGGATAGTACAATGTATGAACAACAATATACAAGATTATGTGTACAAAAGCTCAGGACACGAGATAGGAGGATCACTTTGGACTAGTGCGTATGATATGCGAACACCTAGGGAATATGAGAAATGCTGAGGTTAGCGGAAAGGTGATGCTGGTGATGGAGGGAAATGATATTTTGATAGATAATGGAACGGTCCATTATGTGTGACACCTGTTTCCAGGTTTTCATCATGCATACTTGTCCAAGGCGCCTGATTGCCAAGTTTTCACCTTTGGACAAAAATTTTCTCTTTATTCTTATTTTTTTTATTTCTTTGGATCATTTTGATGTTTTTGATGTTGTCCAAGAACCTATTTGCTAGGTTTTCACCGGGACAACCATTTTTTTAGCTTCATTTTTCTGCTTTTTTTTGAGATTTTTTTTTCAGGACTGTTTTACATTGTTTTTGTGCTTTCTTCAAGACTTTTTAAGGATTTTCTCAGATAACTGGAATAAAAAACCAGCCGTCAAGCATAGAAGTGTTTGAGATGAATGATGTTGGTAGGATCATTCAATGGTTCTCCTTCAGGAGTGGAGAGTTGATATGCCCCAGAACCGAACCATGCAGTGACAACATAGGGGCCTTGCTAGGTGGTGACTTCAAACTTACCTTTCTTTTCCTGATCAGTACCCACTTTCTGATTTTCCTTTAGCACAAGGTCCCCTACCTGGAACTGGCATGGGTGGACCTTCTTTTTATAGTTCTACTTGAGTCTATTTTGGTAGAAAATCAGGTGATCATAGGCTTGCTGGCGCTTTTCATCTAGTAGATCAAGCTATGTGAGTCGTGCCACCCGGTAATCTTCATCATCAACCAGGCCTCTTAGTGATACTCAGGGATGGTAGTTCGACCGCAATTGGTAAAACTGCTTCAGCACCATAGACTAGGGAATAGGGAGTAGTGCCAGTAGGAGTACGGTAGGAAGTGCGATATGCCCAGAAGGCGGGGTTGATCTGGAGATGCTAGTCACGACCAGTATCATTGACAACTTTCTTAAGGATTTTGAGGAGGGTTTTATTAGTTGCCTTAGCTTGGCCGTTACCTTGAGGGAAATATGGACTGGAGAAACGGTGATGGATATGGAGGTGAGAACAGAGATCACAGACGTGTTGATTTTCAAATGGTGTACTGTGATCTGTGAAGACGGTGGAGGGTATGTCGAAGCGGCAAACAATGTGATAGAGGATGAATTTTGATATCTGGACACCATTAGTGAGGGTGAGCAGAATTGCTTGAACCCACTTTGTAAAATACTTTGTTGCTGTGATTATGTACTTGTGGCCTTCAGAAGAGAGGGGAGTAATCTTACCAACGAGGTCAAAACCCCAACATGAAAAGGGCCAAGGAGGTGCAATAGGTCTGAGGTCCTGTGCAGGAGCATGGATCAGATTGGCATGCTGTTGGCAAGGTAGGCACTTCTTGACAAACTCACAAGCATCATGTTCTATTGTAGGCAGATAGTACCCTGTACGTAGAAGTTGCTTGGCTAGGAACATGCCACTCATGTGGGCATCGTAGATTCCAGCATGTACCTCTTATAAATCCTGGGCGGCTTCATTTTCATCTAAAAACCTAGAGAGCACATTGTGATAACCTCGACGATAAAGGGTGTTAGCTACGAGCGTGTATCAAGAAGCTCTGCGGATAAAGTTTTGGCGTTGGTTTGTAGTGAGATGAGGAGATATGATACCATTTTGTAGGTAAGCTTGGATATTGTGGTACCACGGGGACTGGGGACCAACCAAGACACATACGCGATTCGATTCATCGTTCTCATAAGCGGGAGCATGTAGTTGCTAAACTAAGAATTTGTATTGCGTAGACTCATGAGGAATCTCTAAGAGGGAGCCAATTGTGGCCATTGCATCAATAGCCTTGTTTTGCAAGCGTGGTACTTATGTTATTTGCAAGTGGAGGAAATGTTCTTTCATCTTGTCAACCATCTGCTTATATGGCGTCAACTTGTCATCTTTGGTTTGATACTCATCGAGAACCTGTTTGATGATGAGTTGGGAATCACCAAAGTCATTCAGAGTTGTGATGTTCCATTCTATAGCCATGCAAAGTCCTGCGATTAGTGCCTCATATTCTGCAATGTTGTTCGTGTAGGGAAATCCCAATTTGAATGACATAGGGATGTAATCACCTTGAGGGGTGACAAAAAGTATTCCTGCCCCTGCACCATGAGCTGTGTAGGACCCATCAAAGTAGAGTTTCCAAGTAGGTTTTTCTTCTATCATGTACAAATACTCGTCTGGAAATTCTGTGACCAAAGGATATGCATCTACCAATGGCGTTTCTGCTAGCTGATCAACGATGACTTGCCCTTTAATGGATTTTATGTCTACATATTGAATATCAAACTCGCTTAGCAATACAGCCCATTTTTCCATTCGACCTGTGAGTATAGTCCTGGAGAGTAGATACTTGAGAGGATCCACCTTTGAAATGAGCTTGGTTGTATGACTAAGAATATAGTGGTGAAGTTTTTGAGTGGCAAAGACCACTGCCAAACATGCTTTTTCCATAGGTGAATAATTGATTTCATAACCTACTAAAGTCCGACTGATGTAATAAATGGCTCTTTCTTTACCCTCATCATCTAGTTGAGCAAGGAGTGCCCCCAGTGTTGTGGTAGTAGCAGAAATATATAGGATGAGTGGTCGGCTAGGTACAGGTGGTACCAAGATGGGTGGATTAGCCAAGTATTCTTTGATTTTGTCGAAACTCTTCTAACACTGAGGATCCCACTTGAATGTGTTATCTTTTCGCAGGAGATGAGTGAATGGTTGGCACTTGTTTGCTAGTTGAGAGATAAAATGACGCACAGATTGTAACTTTCCTTGAAGGCTGCACAGTTGTTGTAGTGTTTTTGGTGGAGGCATTTCTATGATAGCTTGCACCTTCTTTGGATCTATTTAAATGCCTCATCTGGATATAATAAACCCAAGGAGTTTTCCTGATGTGACCTCAAAGACACACTTCTAAGGGTTGAGCATTAAGCAATAGTGTCCAACTCTATCAAAGACACACTCCAAAACATTGAGGTGATCTTCCCTCTTAACTGATTTTGCCAAGATATCATCAACATAGTCTTCAAAAATTTTGTGTATCATGTCATGGAAAATGACAGCCATGGCCCTTTGATAGGTTGCCCCAATGTTCTTCAAGCCAAAAGGCATCATGTTATAGCAAAAGGTGCCCCAGGGAGTTGTAAATGTTGTCTTATGTTGATCTTCTTCTGCAATGTGGATCTGATTATATCCGAAAAAGTCGTCCATGAGTGACAACATCTCATGTCCTGCTGTGAGATCCACAATCATGCCTATGTTTGGCAATGGGAAATCATCTTTGGGACATACATTATTGAGATCTCTGAAATCTGTACATATCCTAATTGATTTATCAGGCTTAGAGACAGGCACCATGTTAGAAATCCAGTCAGAATAGTCAATGGGGCAGATGATCTTGGCTTGAAGTAACTTCTCGAGCTCTACTTTGACAAGTAGTGCCACTTTAGGGTGCATCTTTCTGAGATTTTGCTTGATAGGTTTGATGTTTGGGTCCACTACTAGATGGTGAACCACCAAGTTGGGGTCTAATCCTGGCATCTGGGAGTAAGACCATGCAAACTTGTTGATGGATTCCTTCAATAAAGTGACAAGATCACTTTCTTCTGCTTCAGTCAGAGATGTTGCTATGTATGTGATGGCAAGATTCTCTTTGGTACCCAGGTTGAGAGGTTTTTCTTCTTCAATGAGAATCGATGACTATTCAGGCCTGTAATCATGGATCAGAGGAAGAGGAGAATCTTCATCTTCTGGCACCTCAAAGAGGTTTTCACGAGGGGATACACCCTTTGTTTTTACTATTTTATGATCAGATAGCGCCCCAGAGGAGTTTTCGCTAGGGGATCGATTTTTCTCATTTTTATTTTTGTTTTCTTCTTCATTTTTGTGGCTGAAGTTATCCTCTTCCCCAAAGAATGCCTTTGGGTCTAGTTTGTAGACATATGTTGAGTCTTGCCCCCGGTTATTGCTTTGCTCAACTGCTCCCATAAATTTTAGGAGCGCGTCCTCACTTTGGAACTTGTCAACGTGCACGACACTTGGTTGGTCCCAGTCTATGAGTTCAGGATGGCGGAGGGGAAGGTCAATGAAGAGAATGGAAAGTTGGTGTAGGAAAAAATTGCCCAGGAAGGTTTCATCGTCAAAGACATCGTCATAGGCTCTCACAACTTTCTCTTTCGGGATATCTTTGATGTCAGCGATTACACCTAGGGACGGACAAGAGACAAAGATGTTTTCATTGGTGCTCCTATTTATGTCAGAGCCCATGACAAGGCCTAGGTGCTTTTCTAGTTGGGTAGGTATAATAGAATCTTTCATTCAGGTTGCTCTTCATAACCAAGGCCACCTCCTTGGTAGTTCCATTTTTATGTCACCAGTTTGTGAGTTGCGGGGTACTTATCTTTGAATTAATTAAGGTGACTTGTGTCCTTGGGTGGTGGAGCTTTATAGAGACATTGGTTGATGTTTGGTGTCATTTTCTGGCAAGTCAAAGTACCCTTTTAGATAAAATTGGTAGAACCAAATGGTAGCTTCTTGGTTGTCTCTGGTTCTATCTTGCTTATATCAGGTCAGCGGCCTTGAGTGTGTGGATCAATTGGCAGCGCTCCAACTGTGAAGGCATCAAATAAAGTGTACTCACCACAACCTTTGTTGTTGATATTTACCATGGATAAGGTGGAAGAGAGGATTGTTTCTAGGTATGAATGGGTTCGAGATGAACTGGCGATAGAGGTGCCAATATCAATCTCGGGGAAATGATTAGAATGTCGAAAGGATGTTTCCAACACATTACAATATGTGAAGGGCTTAGGATTTGTACGGATGGTGATCTCAATGCTGTTATATGGGAATTTGATGTATTGATGGTAGGTGGAGGGGACGGCTTGCATAGAATGAATCCATGGGCATCCAAGGAGGATGTTGAAGGGAAGATCAAGATCAACATGACATAATGTATCCTAGATAACTGGGCCCACTTGAATGGGCAATGATATGGCGCCTTCAGAAGTACACTCCAGATTGTCATATGCCTTTATTGTGATGACATCATTTGTTATATCAGCTTCAGTGCAACCCAACTATTTTATGAATTTTAGAGTATACAGGTTTAGGGCCGAACCATTATCTATCATGACCCGTTTGATGACAAAATCTTTAACCATGACAGTAATACGGAGTGGGAGATTATGATCGGGTTTTTCTGAGGGTACGTCTATTGGTTTAAAAGAGACCCCACAAGATGTAGACAGGTGTCCGACAACGTTCTAGAATTCAGTGAGGTTGATGTCGCTGTGAACACGAGAGTCTTGCAAGGCTTTATTAAGTATTTCTTGATAAGTGGGTGAAGTGAGGAGGAGATCCAGGATGGAAATTTGGGCTGGAGTATTCCCTAGGTGTTCCGAAATGTTGTATTGGGTCCCAGAAGATGGGGCAGGACCGACACCTGCAACTGTTATCCTACCTCTACGAGTGGTGATTGCACATTGGTTATCAGCACAATTGATATGGATGACATTGATGGAGGACTGGACTTGGGATATGCAGCCGATGAGATTATCATAGTTGATATATGCATTTTTATAATCCTTTCTGTTGGTATTTTCTCCTTGCTTACCCTTCCCCTGATCAGAGGACTGAGTAGGATTGCTTGGGCATGTACCTGAAGTGTGTCTAGGGAATGCATTTTGATAAATTTTAAGGCCCACATTTGGCGATGGTTGGGGAGGAGAGTCCACTTCGATCTCTTTGTGATCGATGAGATCCTGGATGTAATGTTTTAGCTTCATGCATTTGAAAGTGGTATGTCCCTTAACATGATATTCACAGTACTCGTTGTCTTTATACTAGGCTGGCTTAGGTGTTGAGCCATCAAAGGGCTGCATTTTGGGATACACGACTTGATTAGCTTGGACCAGCTTGTGAAAGATGACATCTATGGGTTCACCCAAAGGGGTAAATGTGTGTTGTGGCGTATTCAAAGCGCGAGGGATTTGTTGTCCATGCGGGACTGATATAGCATTTGTCTGATTCATAGGACCTTGGTAGTTGTGTTGATATGATGTCCCCGAAGGGAGATAGATAGTCGCGCCTTGAGGGCACATGTTTTTCTAGTAAGTTAGTTGGGGAAACACGAGATTGGGTTGTTCATACATGGGAGGAGGTTGAGGGTACATTGTTGGTGCTTGTTGATAAGTTTGGGTAGGTGCATTAGGGATGGCTACCACAACCTGAACATGTTTGGTGTCAGTGACTCTGTCAGTTACTGCGTTCTTGTTCTTTTTTTAGTACCGTGAATGATCATTGTTATGTTTGTCAAGTTGGAATTCCTTGTAGTGCTTGATGGCACCGTTTTCTATGAGATCTCGTTCAAGATCCATACCTTTGATCCTAATGTCTTGATAAGTTTGTATGCAATTCATGCGCATGTGATAGGCGAGATTAGGATGGAGGTTGTTAATGAAAATTTTGATAAGATGTTGCTCTGGGGGTTGGTAGGACAACCTTTTAGTAAGCGCTTGCCAACGCTCAAGATAATCGGCCAGGCTCTCTCATCCCTTTTGTTTGGAATTGCATAGGTCAAGGAGTGAGAGTTTATTTTCAATGTTATAAGCGTATTGGGCCACAAAATTTTCAAATAATTCAGTGAAAGTATAGACTGTGTCGTAAGGGATTTTGTAGAACCATTTCAGAGTAATTCCTCCTAAGCTCTTGGGAAATAGTCTCATGAGGAAATTATCGCTATAGGCCACTTCTTGACATGCCATGTAGAATTCTTTCACGTGGCTCATAGGATCTCCCTTCCCCTAATATTTATCAAATTTGGGTGTCTCAAAGTGCTTAGGGAAGGGTATGGCAGTGATAGATCAATCAAATGGATAAGGACACAACTCTTCAAACTTGAATGTTTTAGCCTCTGTCCTAGCTTTTAGCTCCTTGAGAGCATTCTTCATTTCCTCCCATTCATGATTGATTTGCGGGGGAGGATTGTTAATCGTGAATGCATGGTTTCCTTGAATCTGATATGGATCGAATGGCGAATATGGAGGATTCTGTGGGGGATATTATGGTGTTTGATATGATGGTTGCTGGTCAACATATATGGGTTGTTGTGGTGGAGGCTGTGGTTGAGGGGAATATTGCAGTGGAGGAGGTGTTAGTGCTTGATAAGATTGTCGCAACTACTGGAAATATGCTTGTATTTGTTGCGGCGTTGGATTGGTGGGATGAGCCTGTTGCGCACTTGTATGCTGTGGAGGATAAGGGTTTTGCGGGGGAATGCCCCCAGTTGGAACACTGAATTGTTGTGGAGGTGGAATGGTTTGTGATGCAGCGGAAGATGGCATGGCTAAGTAACTGGCAGAATGAGTTTGCAGTTGCTGCAGGGGTTGGGTGAAAGGATCAGCAAATTGTTGCAGTTGTTGTTTCATGAAGGTATTTTCCCCTGCGTTTGTGGTTGCGGCTGTTGTGTAACTTGAAGAGTGGAATGCGCAGTTGCGAAGGGGTTGATTTGTTGTTGTGCTTGGGATGTGAATGGGTTGGTAATTTGTTGTTGCGGTTGTTGTTGTTGTTGTTGGGATGATTTTTAGACGGATTGTTGCTTCTGAATTAGTTGTTGTTGTTGTTGGATAGGTTGTTGTTGCTGTGGGATAGGTTGTTGTTGTTGGATAGGTTGTTGGTGTTGATGGATTGGTTGTTGTTGTTGTTGCTACTGGATTGGTTGTTGTTTTTGCTGGATTGGTATTTGGGGTATGACAAAGGGATTGGTGGATGGTTCTTGCATGGGGGATTTGGATTGGTTTGCATTTGCGGAAAAACAACTGACACACATTGCGGTTGCGTAGCTAGTGGGGTGGGGAAAGTGGACCCTTGTGGAAATAAGGGTTGGTCATAGGCATTGGTAGGTGGCATGCCTATGGTGAAGAAAGGCAGAATAGGCATGGAGAGTTGGGTGCTTTGATGCTATGAACTGGTTGTTGTACTTTGAATGGGCTAAGTAGGGATGGGTGGAATGGTGGTTTGCTGTGTGTTGACTAGTGGTGGTGGAAATTGTGCCACAAATGTTGGGAATGTTTGCGAAAGTGGAGTAGCTATGACTTGAGGAGGTGCTTGTATAGTGATGGGGGGTATTGCCTATGCTGCTGATGTTGGATCAAGAGGTGGGGCTCCTGAGGTAGATAAGTTATCGTGTGCATGATGGAGGGTGTGATGGAAGGTTGGACTACTTGTGCGATAATATTTCCCATTTGTACGGCTTGTTGAAGTGGATCAAAAACTTCATTTCTAGTGGGATGAGGACGTTCCCCTGGAAGTTCCATAGGTCGTGTGACAAGTGTGGGTATAATCCAAGGTGGGAGTTGAAGTCCTTGTTGTTGAATGTCCAAAAGTCCCTGATTATTGTTATGTCCACTCATGGTGTTCACCATGTGGACATGTCTTGGATGATTGATAAATGTCTCTATGGTACTTATGGTAGGTGTCTCACTAGTATCTACCCAGATGTGTTCAATTTGATCATTGGGTTGAGGTGCATAAGTAACCATGGCGTTGGTGTTGTCAGTCATAGGATTAAATGAGCTAGCGGCAAGATTAGGGTCCATGTTCTTCCTCTTCTTAGTGGCTCATGTGATAGGTGGTATAAAATGACTACCCTAAGAGAATATGAGATGCAAGATGTAATGAAAAGATGCACCTAGGAAGCTAAGGGTGATGATGCTAGGACTAGGATGTGTTTAAGATGATGAATATGCTCCTATGGGTTAAGGATGACTTTGGTGCATGCATGGATTAAGCGTTGCTTTCCCTAATGTAAGATCAAGTTGATATGATTGTCTACCTAAGACAGACTTGTGCTCTTTGGCGGACGAGATTCTTTGTTAATGCGAACCAACCTTTCGATCAAGGTGATGAGGTTGCAAACTTGACAAAGGGGATTGTCCTAAACAATTCTTAGTTTAAGGACATTCAAGGTTGGGTTTTGATTAAGATGTAGGTTTTTAGCAACTCAAAAGAGGATGCAATACCAAGTGAGGGATGTGATCAAGGATGCTTTGGATGATGATTAGAATGATGCTAGGCTGATTAGGATTGATTTGATTAATGAAGGATTATGCTAGGATGAGTGTGTGACATGTTTCTAAAGATGACAACCTAAGGGAGGTCCTAAAATGCAAGCTAAGTGAGCTTAAGAAGAGGAGGAACTTTCATTTGTCGTGGTAAACTGACTAGTCATACTGCTCAAATCCAACAAAAGTAGAGTTTAGACGATATTTTCCCATGAAACGAGCAACCTTGTTGTTCTAGATCACTTTGTCAAATTCTTCCCATTTATAAATCTCTTGTTTGATGGAATCAATGATGTGTTGGTACTTGGTAGCCTCTCAGGTTGTGTTTTTATGTTCTCTTTGCACGGGTGGTAACGAAGTTTTTACCTTCTTATGCTTCTTGGAATCAGTCATGTCCTATAAATAGATCTGGTCTTGGATGAATAGTTGGAGGGTTTAGGACATATCTCATAAAAGACCAAATTCTGAAAATTAGAGCTCAAGGTAATCTTTGCAAAGTGACGTTGTCTTGATAATTTGGCAAAAGTTTGATCTCTTTCTGATTTTCAATAGATTTGTTCCATGGCAAGAACCAATTTTAGCATAGTCAAACCAGAAAAGAACAAGCATGTGTCTAAAAATAATCTGACAAGGGACAAAGAAACCTTGAAGGATACAAGGACGTGACAAATTTGAATGTTGGGTATTTTGTTTGTGTTTTGGATTTTGTAAATGTTGTTCAAACACTTCAAGCACACATCTACCTAAGGAATTGGCTTCAATGAAACATTATAGACCCATTGCTTGGTAGTCCGTCAGCTCACACAGTAGTGTCACCCCTGAAAGGGCGCTCTTGTTTTTGCCTTTTTCCAGGTATTGTTGTCGTGCTACGAAGACCTCTTTCGCAACACAATACCTTGGGACACATATATGGGGATCTTGGGGGGGGGATTCTTCCCTCCTCTCACACTATAATAAGTCACCGTTCGGAGGTGAATCGGGTAGCTTCGATGCCTAGAGTTTTTAGTAAGTGTCTCTGTTCGATTGTATTCTCTATGTCTATGCAAGCGCGATTCAAACATATATCCCCATAGAGCGTCTTGACAAAAGTGGTCACATAAACGTGATTGAGCCTGCGAGGCTGCACTTAAGTTAGATGAGAGTTGAGTATAAGCACAAATGCTAATCGAATCCCGAGGCTTTAACCCCAAAGAGTAAATTTGATTAACGTGAGTTAGAGTAGTGTGGCTTACACCTTGTTCTCACGTGGGTCATTCCCGGGAATTTTTTCCTCGACCGACAAGCCCATTTAAAGGATTAATTTAAAAAGCATGGATTGACGACAAGAGGGGTCTAGATTTATGATTTTCCACAAGGGGAAAAAAGCATACTCTACTATCCAATGTCGTTTTCTCCTAGACATGCAAGACACAACTTTGTTCTTTCCCAAAAAGATTCAATTGTTTAAAACAAAGCAAGTGTGTCTAGGTTTTTGATCTTCCCAAAAGGGAAGAGAGCATAATCCCCTAACACTTGCTTTGGATTAGAAAAATAAATCTAGCTAATTATGCTAGGTTCCTAAAAAAGATTACAACAAACACGATCGTTTGGTCGATTTTTGATTTGAGGCAACCTGCAAGACAAATGTGAGTAGTTTTGAATTGATTTCTTTGACAAGCGGTGTTGCAAAACAACTGATTAGTAGTTTCAATTTTAGCCTTTTGACAAGCATTAAAAACAAAAAAAAACCACTTAACAATTGTTAGCAAATAATAAAAACAATTTGACAAAACGCAGACGTCGGTTCAGGGCGCAGACATTGGTTCTGTGTTTTAGCTTTAAAATGACAGAATGCAAAAAAACAGGCCAAAAAACACAGGAAACCAAAAAATTGCTATACCAGTCACAGACGCCGATTAGTGACACGCAAACGCCGATCAATGATTTTCCTGAAATGGCGTTTGCGCAGACGCTGAAACCTGAATCAACATTTCCGTAGATGCTGCTGAACCTGCAAGTTCACAAAAACATAGCAAAACAGCAAACACCATTACTTTTTCTCTATTATTAGTCTTTAATTTGATCAAACTTAGCCATTTCAAATTTTCCAAACATTAAAAAGCTAGTGTTCGTTAAGAAGCTATTCAAGATTTTGTTCCCTTAAATGAATTTTTAGCATTATAACGTCTTGTAAAATGGATCTCTGCTAAAAAATAGAATGCTAAAATGCTTAAAATCAGTACGAAACACAACAAATCTTGACAAATGACAAATTGTCTGAAAAAAATTTAAATTATAAATTCTAGGCAGAGACATCAGTTCAATGTGCAGACGTCGAACGACAGTTTAGTGAGAACCGGCTTTTGCATAGACGCCTCTGCATAAAATGCAGACGTTGATCTGCGTGCTTGGAAAAATTTGAAAGAAATAAGACTAGAAGTTAGAAGAATTTAGGGACGTGGGTCCCACCAGGCGTGCCAGAATATAGTATGGTGAAATCTTCAATCTGTTGGGAGCAAGCTCAAACATGAGAAGTTAGTGGGTTAGCACACATGATTCATGAATGAACAAAGAAACCAATAAAGATAACATCATAACATCACATAGAGCTAAAACAAGTAGATTGTACCCTATTCTACTTATTTGATTTGTTCTTTTAGATTAGATGTGGGTGTGCTCTCTCAAACACACAAAATGCAATGGAGTCCAATGCAAATGCAATAATATAAATAATGAAGGAATTCAATAACTAGTATAAGGAACTAGTCTCAAATTCTTCACAAGATGATCTAAATTATCTATGGAGATGATATGCAAACTATGTAAGATTGAAGCTATGATTCATTTACCAAATTGAAAGTCTAGCATGTGATTTATAAGTGATTTAAGCTTAAAATCATGAACATGAAAACAAGCAATGAAATTTTAAAATAATTCTAGCATGATAACAATGCAAATTGAGAGATGAAAATGCAAGAGGAGAAGGCCTCTATTTATAGAGTTTTGGAGGAGAAGAAGAGGGCTTGGATGATGTGGCATCTATGTGGCATCCACATAAGAGC
>MU227651.1:121779-134829 GCA_018584345.1 Thuja plicata
CACCATTCCCCTTTTCTAGAGGTTATCAATTGTGAGAATTTTGTTCTGCAAAGCCAGCCAGAAAAAGATGTTAATTTTAGGAATTAAAGAATTGTCCCACACCTGAGCCCAAAAGGGGAGAGGGTTCAGTGGCTTTAATAAGAGATTCGAGCAAGAGGCCACCATGAAGGTTCCAGAAGGAAGAATTCCCCAAAGGAGCATATCTTCACTAGAACTCTTAACCTTCCAAATCGCAAGATCCAGCATTAAGGGTTTTAACAACTCATCATAACAGGACAAATCAATCCATGAACCATTCCTCTAGTAGTTCCTGACCATAGCTCCATGTCTCTGAATACACTAATTGATGAAAGGTTGAAAAGCAGTAATAGATTTTAGAGGATAATCTTTCATCCAGCAGTCCTCCCAGAAATGAATTTTTCTGCCATTACCTAAAAACCACCTGGCCCCCTTAAAAGCCACATCCTTAGCATTCTGAATACTATTCTAGATAAAAGATCCTTGCACTTTCAGATCAGTTTTCCAAAATTCTGAAATATGGGAGAAGGAGAAGAGGTATTTTTTATGAATAATGTCATTCCATTCTCTTCTATCACCAAAAATTCTCCAAATTTGTTTAGCCAGCAAGGTTCAGTTGGTAGCTCTTATAGGGCGTAATCCCAGCCCTCCCCATTTTTTGGGATTACAGACCTTGTCCCAAGCTACTAAAGCTAATCTCTTTTTCTCCTCGACGCCCAACCACAGAAAATTTCTTTGAATTTTCTCAATGATATCTGCAAATTTACCAGGGATCTTGAAAAGACTGAGAGCATAGACAAGGAGGCTTTGTAAAGATGCCTTGAGGAGTTGAATTTTTCCAGCTTGACTCAGGATGGCTCCTTTCCAACCAGCCAACTTCCTGTTAAATCTATCAACAATACCTCCCCAAAAGGAGTCAGGAGGTTTCAGACCAAGAGGGAGACCAAGATAGGTAGCAAGAAGGGACTCAATTCTGCAACCAATAATTCTAGCAATTCTATGTTGCCTTTCCGCATGAGTATTAATAAAATATAAGGAGCTCTTATCCCGGTTGATGTTTTGACCCGAGCCAAGGGAATAGGTAGAAAGAGAAGATTTGATAGTCTTGGCTTCTTGAATAGAAGAGAAACCCATGATGATAGTGTCATCCACAAACTATTCATGCGAGCAAGGTCTAGAAGTTGAGGAGGGGGAGAGACCCTTAAAAGACCCATTATCAGCAAGCTTCTGAAAAAGGCACCCCAGACATTCAGCTAAGATAGAGAAAAGAATAGGAGAAAGAGGATCGCCTTGCCATAAGCCCCTGGTAGGTTTGAAAAACCTCGAAGGAGAACCATTGATCAGGATGGCAGCTGTGGAAGTACTAATGAGCTGATAAATCAATTGAAGGAAAATTTCTCCAAAATCAAAGGATCTAAGAACTTTGATCAGCAAATCCCAATCCACCCAGTCATAGGCCTTCGAAAGATCCAACTTAAGAAAGAAACCAGAATTAAGAGAGACCTGGGTGGAGTGGATAACCTCATGAACCTTCAAAATAGAATCAAGAATCTGCCTACCAGGCACAAAGCCACTTTGTTGAGGGGAAATAATCTGGGGTAGAAGAGACAACAGACGAGAGGTAATAACTTTGGAAATGATTTTGTACACTGAGTTGCAAAGGCTGATAGGTCGAAAAGCATCCACCGAATCAGCACCAGGCTTCTTAGGGATCAAGGCCAGGAAGGTCTCATTGATTTCTTTAAGTAGAGATTTAGAACCAAAGAATTCTTTAACCACATTACAGATGTCCACTTCAAAAATATGCCAAAATTTCTGGAAAAAAAACATGGGAAACCCATCCGGGCCAGGGGATTTGTCACCTTCAAAAGAGAAGACCGCCGCCTTGATTTCGACCTGAGAGGGAATAGCCACAAGAGCACGATTAGTAGCATCATTGATAATGCAAGGAATATTATCGAGAAGAGAATTTTGATTCTCCATGTCAAGATTAGGATCTTTGGAAAGTAAGGAAGAGAAGAAATTAATCATAGCCTCAAAAATTTATTTATCAATGGTAATTTCCTTATCCTCCACTTTGAGATTTGAAATTCTGTTAGAAGCTCTGTGTTTAGAGGCAGATAAATGGAAGAATCTAGTATTCTTATGTCTAGCTTTTAGCCAAATAGATCTAGATCTCTGCCTTCAGTAATCTTCTTCTTTGGAAATAATATTATGAGTCTTAGCCAGGATGCTTTCCTCCTTATCCCCAAGTTCCACCGTTAGACCCGTTTGTTGTATAGTTTCCTGTATAATATCCAGATCTTTTTAAGCTGACTTTTGGCCTTAAAAATATCACCAAAAACCATTTTGCTCCAAATCTTAACATTTTGTTTTACACTGAGAAGTTTCTTAACCATTCTAAACATAGCAGTGCCATGGATTTTAACCATCCACCAGTCTTTAATATTTTGTTCCATCTCCGGACGGTCCACCCACATTTTTTCAAACCTGAAGGGCGGGCGACCCTATTTAGTAATTGGATCTACATTGAAGCAAATAGGGAAGTGATCCGATCCAATCTTTGAGAGAGAAGAAAACGTACATCCAAACTTGTTAAACCAACAACCACTGATCAAAACCTGATCTAATCTAACTTGAATGAGGTCTTGGCCAATCCTTCTATTAGACCAGGTAAAGTTGACACCCTGGAGCTCCATATCAAAAAGATCTTGTTTATTAGTAAATTCCATAAGATCCATTCTTCCTTCCAAAATATTCTGGTTACCCTCTCCACCAGACTTCTCATTGTCTCTTAAGGGACAATTGAAATCCCCAATAATCAGCCATGGCAAATCCAAAAGAATTCTTCTATGGTTATCAATTTTCCTCCAAAAAAGAGATCTACCAATTTTAGAATTGGGGGCATAAATGGTTGTAGCAACCCATTCAAAATCCATCTTAAAATGGAAGAAGTTTAAACTGAGGCAGTTTAAATCTTCTAAAACCACAGAGCCTCTAACATTATTCAAGTTCCAGAAGACTGCAACCCCACCCGAGGCCCCTTCAGAGCTTATGCCAGCCACCCCATTATTTTTAAAAATTCTAATTTTTTCCACATTCTCTTTACTCATTTTAGTTTCTTAAACAAAAATAATATCAGGTTTGTGATCTCTAACCAGATTCCTAAGAATGTCTTGCTTATGAGGGGCATCAACCCTCTTATATTCCATGATATGTACATTTTTTACCCGAAGTACAGATACCCTGAATGGTAATTTGCTTACCATCTGCTACATCCTTTTTGCTTTCTCTCTCTCTGACTTCTCTGTTGGAATATCTACCTTGGGTCTTTTTGTGGGATCCAACATCCGCTTTTAGTTTGTGTCCTCCATTAGCTTTACTTCGAGTAGTGACTCCCTTGGATCCTGGAGTGGAAAAATCTTTATTCTTCTCTCTCCTATTCTTCTTCTTCCCTTTTTGAACTGTCCAGTGTCCTGTCCCATCCATAGGTTCTTCACTTGCATTTATTTCTTTATCACTGGAACCTGACAGAGTATCAGGAACAGAGGATGAATCCTCTTCTTCAGATTTAAGATCTTCAATAGGAATTTTATGCTCTGGTTTTCTCCGACTATAAACCTCTTCTTGAAAAGGAACCAACACCACCATTTGAGCTGATTCCTCATCAGAAAGACCCAAACCAACCAAGTTTTTAGGGTTTTCTGAGGGGACAAGGGTCTTCTAGATTTTCTCGTTAAGTTCAGCCACATTTTCTGAGACTTCAGCAGAGGCCGACACATGTGACACAGGTTCAGTAATTTCACCTTCCTCCAAAACAAGAGTCGCGTTAGACTCCATTTTCTCCTTCAAAGCCTCATTGTTACTACTATTGTCACCTTTAACCTCCTTCCAAACTTGTCTTTTTGGTTCCGCCACAGCTGGCAGGGAGACCTTAGGAATTTTTTTTGGGCAATGTTTTTCCCAGTGCCCCATTTTGTGACAAACAAAACAAGCAAACGGAAGTGATTCAAAGGTCACCTCCTGTTTACACTGACCCAGTTTAGAGTTAATGTTAATAGTCGATGGAAGATTTTCAAACTAGGTAAGATTGACACATATTCTTGCAAAGACAAGTCTAGACTTGACCATCGTCATATTTATAGTTACTTGAATGAGTTGGATGACATTTCCTACCACTCATATACAAATCTTCCAACATCCCATCTATTATCCATAACCTAATTTCCATCCTTCCATTCCTCTTGTCAAATCCTATGCATTAACCCTTACCTAGTCCATCTTATCTACCATTTCACCCCCCTTTTGTCATCATCTTATCAATATCTCAAGCATACCTTCAAAATCCATCGTTCATTATAAAACATCTTCTAGGGGTATTATCTAAAGAACAAGATTCACGAGTCCTTCCATCTCCTATCATGAGTCCATTATTTTCCAAAAATTCAAAAAATAAAATCACCTTGGTGAAAACCTGGAAAATGGGTGTCTTGTGTGACACATACACATGCACACACAAAAATAAAGAGAAATAATTTTTCCTATGGTGAAAACAACTTCATGTGGTGCCTTAGGAAAGCACCATGATGAAAAATTATCAGGAAACCATTATGTGTAATCAAGTGCTCTCTTGCACTCCAAACTGATAGGCAAGCTTTATCCATGCTATCATGCTTACCACATCCTCCATGATCCCTCACCCTCCATTATCGATCACCCTAAGGACCTCCATAATTTTTTTGAACTTTGATATTGACAAGGCTTCATGCATTATTTCTGCTTCACCTTATATACATTCCCTTCTTTCCATATCCCTTATCCATTCCTTACTTTTGTCATCCATTTCCATATTTGATCTCTCTTATCATATCTTCGTCTTATCCAAAATCCCTTGAGCTTGATCAAAACTAAGGACACATAATGCAAAACATGTTTTCAAAAAACTCTTAACATATCCATTATCGTAGACCACGTGATATTCAAAGCATCATGTCATTACCTACATAGAAACATATCAATTCCTTGAAGGCATGGGTTCATTTTGGATTAAATAAAGGACATCAATTAGATGCATGTGTACAAAGAAGCTCAGATGAAGATTCCAAAGAAAACTCCAAGTTTCAGATGAAGACTCCAGTTTAAAACATGTGGAGCTCCAATTCTAATTCCTTGTTTCTTAGGTGGTTTTGGCCCTGATTTATTGCACAAATGAGATGTAAATGGATTAAAAATACATGCAAACATGTTAACTATCATCTAAGAGTATTTTTTATTAATTAATATCTAGTTTTATCTTTGTTTAGCTATTTTAGTGTTACAGTTGGTGCTTCATTCATGGTGTGATTTCTTCTACTATCTGTGCAAAATTTATAAGTGTGTGTTGTTTCGTGTTCATATATTTTAGAGAGCCAATTGGTTTTAATGTGTATGGATCTGCTATCAATTAAATTGGAGTTTGTTGATGTTAATTCATCTTGTTGTAATGAATGATTGGGGAAAGTAGTTCTATTGACTTAAAGATAAATTTATCTCATGTGTGCGTGCATCTTTGTAGCTTCACGATCTGATAGATTTTGGAAAATATTGTATTGGGGTAAAATTTCTTCAAAATATTGCATCTGTTGAACATAAAATTGTGATCTGGTCTAATTCATGTTTTGTGGGTTTTCTTCTTTCTCCATCATTTAATTTGCAAGCGTGGTTAAACGATGGTTTATGTTTGTTAGATTTAATTTTCATAAATTTTCTTACAATTCTTGTCACTTAAATATTTAACCTTCGCTTGAAATTGATTTAGATAAGCAATCATTATAGTTTTAAAACTAGATTTGCATTATTAGGAAATTGCATACGCTGAAAATTGAGAAAATACAAAAAGTACTAAAGTTTGTTTTACAATCTGGAGTCTTGAAATGTACCAGCAAAGGCCTCCTTGTGAACATTCACATTTATCTTCAACTGAGTTACCAAGCAGTTGTACCACGACCGGGGATAACCTTGAGAATAACTTCATTATTCTTTCAAGAGAGGAAATCGGATTTCGAATTCCTAGCAATTGACTTGTGTAAAAGTAACGCTCAACAATTACTAAAATATAAACTATGATTTATAGATTTCCAACAACATGTTCCATTAGCAAAAGAGGTATAAATTAATTATTTTTGTGTCATCCCTTCATATTAACATCGTTCAATCTTACATATTCTTTCTATGGATTGATTTAAAATAGATTTTCAAAGTAGTAGACAAAAATATTGCTAAACCACCTTAATTATGGAATTGAACTAAGATAACTCACAACCAAACATAGGAATAAAATAAGGACAAATCCTAAAATTATCTTGAAATAATAACATAACTCTAAATAAGAGGCTTACTCTTATATTTAAGTTATCAAAATCGATAAGTGATAAGAAATAAACAAGATTATGAACTTAACAAGTATGCAACACTTATAACCATAATGTGGTTTATTATTAACTCATATAATAATGATTTCGATTCATTGAATTATAAGTTGCGATGTAGTAATACTAATGTATGTGTTTAAAAACAATAATTACATAGAAGAAACATTAAATTTATGAATGACATTATAAAAACTAATCTACTAAGGAGGGAAATCATTAAGTATGTTGGAACCTAATATAGGTTGATAAATGGTAATAAATGTAACTCATAAACTCAACATGCATGAGAGAAGTAACATGCAAATTACCAACTTTCTTTAATTGTGAGTGATTCTTAAGTCGTTGCATATAAAACCTTAAACTAATAGAGTAAAATTTATATACTAAAAGTAAATAAAATAAGAAAGCTTACTAATGATCAAGTTCAAATACATATAGTTATGAATATATCGTGAATAAATTCATAGTTGATTTAACATCAGTACCCTCGGTCCCTGACAATGTTACAAATTTCTAGGTATTTGAAGATGATAAGCATATCCTTGATTTTTTGACAATTTTGAGGGTCTTTGAAGCACAAATCATCGATGAAGGAGAATCAAAACAAGCCCAGTTTGAAATCATGAATTTAAGGACAAACACCATTCCTAAGGGAATGACAGAATTGGAAGGAATTTTTGATTTTGACAAACTGAGTGCCCTCAAGTACCAAACATCTGATGGAGGTGCATGTGAAAAGGTAAATATAGGAGTAGAGGAAGATGTTAAGAATGTATTCATTGGAAATGTATGTACTCCAGAGGAGAGAGAAAGCATCCTAAATTTGATGAAGGAATTTCCAGATGTAATTACATGGGGATATGGAGATTTGAAAACATATGACACATCCCTCATCACACATACAATCCCACTCAATCCAGGTAGTAAACCGTTCTGACAAAGACAGAGGCCGATAAATCGGATGTTGGAACCATTAATCTATCAAGAGGTCAGAAAGCTACTTTCGGCAAGGATCATCTTTCCAGTCAGACACTCAACATGGGTCGCCAACCTGGTTCCTGTTAGAAATAAAAATGGAGAAATAAGATTATGCGTGGATTTCCAAAATCTTAATAGAGCTTCAGAGAAAGACAATTATCGGGTGCCGTCCTTAGATGAAGTAATACAAGTTGTGAATCGGCCTCAGATGATGTCATTTTTAGATGGCTATTCTGGATATAACCAAGTAATGGTGGAGGAAGAAGATAGATTGAAAACTACATTTACAACAAAGTGGGGCACATTTGCTTACAGAAGAATTCCCTTTGGTTTGATTAATGCTAGAGCCACCTTCTAGAGGGCCATGGACTACACCTTCAAATATTTGGTTGGGAAGTACATCATTATATACATGGATGATCTCTTTGTGTTTTCCAGACGCAGAGAAGACAACATTTTTTAGAGATGCAAAAAATATGGAATATCATTAAATCCAAAGAAACGCATGTTCACTGTCACTGAAGGAAAACTATTAGGTCATGTGATCTCTGAACGCGGAATCTCAATTGACCTGAGCGCATTGAAGCCATCTCCAAGATTGGCCTACTAGCTAGTCAGAAAGAGTTGAAGTCATTCTTTGGAAAAATCAACTTCGTCGGGAAGTTCATCATCGGATTCGCCGAGATAGTCATGCCACTGAATGATATGTTGAAGAAAGGTGCGAAAATAGATTGGACACCAACATCAAAAAGAGCGTTCAAAGAAATCAAGTAGGCTATTGTGGATGCTCCTGTCCTAGTCAGCCCAGATTACGCTAAACCATTCTACATATATTCCTTTGCTTCAGAGCACACGTGTGCGGCTATCCTCACTCAAACATCAGAAGAGAAAGATGAGAATCCTATTGCATTCATGAGTTCACCACTAAAGGATGCAGAATTGAGATACCCAAACGTTGAAAAATAAGGCTACGCTTTGGTGAAGGCAATAAATAAATTTAGACATTACATTTTGAGAAGCAAAGTATACGCAATAGTTCACAATGTCACAGTAAAAACCCTGCTAATGCATAATGAGTTGGGATAAAGAAGAGGAAATTGGATGGCCATCATTCAGGAATACGACATGGAGATACAACCAATGAGACTGGTCCGTGGGTAAGCTTTGACACAAACAATCATTGCAATAGAACCATGATTAGTACAACAAGTGTATGTGTTAGAAGAAGTGTCTCCAAATGAATGGTATGATGACATTGTCTACTACTTGTTGAATCATAAGTCCCCTTCACACCTAAATCCGGTGCAAAAGAGAGCGTTGAGAATGAAAATTCAACATTTTATGCTTTAGGGAGTTGTCTTGTATAGAAAGAATCATGATGGAATCTATCTAAGATGTGTCAATAAGGAAGAGGCCAGATGAATTATTGAGTACTTTCACAGTAAACATGGAACAAGTCATGGAAGCAGTCTGGCTATAGCCCATCAAACTTCAAGGGCGGGATATTACTGGCCTACATTATTCAAGGACACCCATGAAAATGTGAAGACATGTCACACATGTCAAGTATCTGTTGTGTGTGAAAGGAATCATGCCATGCCATTATAGCATGTTATTGAAGTAAAGCCTTTTGCTAAGTGGGGGTTAGACTTTATCGGTCTGATTAATCTGCCATCTTCATGGCAACACAAGTATATCCTAACCACTACATATTATTGCACACTATGGTCAGAGGCCCAAGTTCTTAGACAATGTAAAACTAATGTGGTCATCAAGTTCCTTGAAGAGAACATCATTACAAGGTTTGGATGTCCTCATGCCCTGGTGTGCGACAATGGTTCTGGGTTTACATTGTTGAAGTTTTCTAACTGGTATTTGACTATGGGATAACATTAAACTTTTCATCAAACTACTATCCACAAGGACATGGATTGGCTGAATCAACAAATAAGAATTTGCTGAGCGCCATCAAGAAGTTACTAGACAAGAATATGAAGGATTGGCACACACAATTAAGATTCACCCTTTGGGAAGACAGAATCAGAATCAAAAGTTCCATAGGGACATCTCCCTATCAGTTGGTTTATGGGTAGGATCCAGTTTTTCCAATTCATCTAAGGATCCCGACCTTACAGTTTATGCAAGAGTACATGGAAGGAGAAGATAGTGTGTAGACACATCTGACTCAATTACTGCATTTAGAAGAGAGAATAGATCAAGCACTGGAAACATTTGCAAACCATCAAGGAGTAGTCAAAAGATGGTTCGACAGAACGGCTAAGGTCAAAGAGTTTCAGATTTCAGATTTGGTTCTCCGTTGGGATAAGGCCCATGAGAAGAGAGGTGATCACGATAAGTTTGACAATTTGTGGAAGGGCCCTTATCAAATTTTTGAAATACTTAGAGATAATGCATTTAAGATGAAGACTCTGACGGGAGAGGAAGTCTTGTTGCCCATTAATGGACAATTTCTCAAGCATTATTTCCAACCCTAGGTTTCCTTCCAGAAGCCTTGTACATAGCTAGTCTAGGTTTCCCTTATGTTCTTCATTTTGGTTTCCTTGTTTTTCTGCTTTGTTGTTCGGTTTTCTTTTGTAGTTTAGAGAGAGTTTTTGGTTTGCTTCCATGGCTATTTCTTTCATGTTGGTTTTTCCCTTCCCTCTGTGGGATTTTGGCTTTTCCAAAGTTTAGGCTTCTTTGCTTTGTTAGTTTAGGGTTTGTTTCCCCTGATTTTGTTTTCTCGGGCGGTTTTTGTTTTCTTTCCCTTGGTTTGGTTTTGGTTTTGGTTTTTCCAAGCAGCCTGGAGGTTTGGAGTTCTCATTTGCGAGAAGGTGTTGTGTGTTTCCTAACTTCATCTAGAGGTCCCATGAGTCTTTTTTATTTCATTTCTTGGATAACTGTTTATGAATATCCTTAGAAGCTGAGGTTGTATGTCTTATGTTTATCTTGGGGTTGGAACGTGAACTTAACTTGGAAGGTTAATCATATAATGTGTCTCGACACTTGAAATCTAAGATTGATATACCTTTCACACCTAATCAATTGCTCTGAGTCATTGAAGATACTTTGGGAGAGGTAATGACTTGTGAAAATTTTAAAATATTGCTTCAGCGTCACTGTAATTCCCTAACCCATAGTGGGCTTCACTGCTCACGAGCCAAGTAAAAGGAAAAGAAATGCAATATTAGAAAGAAAGAGAAAAGAAAAGAAAATTAAGATAAAATATCAAATGATTGGCTTTGGGGATACGTAGACATCTATACAGGTGTTCGAAAGAATAATTCACCAGAAGTAGAGCGATCTCCATGGGATTACAACGATAACCTCGTTGGGGCTATGGACGCCTGACTGGCAGCGACGCAATGTCTAGGATGCTTTTGGAGTCAAGAGGGATGTATAACTTGTCATGACTAATCTTGGGGATTCTGAGTGTTCTTGTCGAGAGGGAATTAATGCATTTGCACACACATGGGCAATTACATACTGAAGGTGTTTTGATCCATTATATGATTCTCCTCCCTTTCGAGTTCATTTTCTCTCTTCATGATGACAAAAGATTTATTATCCAAAGATTCTAAGTTCGGATTAAATTTTTATCCTTGAAATGTTTTCAACATTTCACCCGTGGAGTCGCCAGATGTTGTGACCTAATCACACATCACCCATCAAGGATGGGACCCCTTATCTTTCTCGTTTTCTTGGCCTTTTGGCTTGCTTGGTCTTGGTAGCTTTTGGCTCAGTCCCCTAAAGTTATTCATGGTTCCATTCGAGAAGTGGTAGGTTTCAACCAAGTTTTGGGTTAAGTTTTCTTCCCAATCCCTTAAGGTTCTTATTTTGAAATGTCTCTTGTCCTGGAGTTGTCAAGTTGATAAAATTTTAAGCATTGGGTCCTTTCGATAATAGGTTTTGAGCCAGCTAGGTAAACCAATCTGGGAGGCAATTTGAATGGCTAAGCAAAATGCTTAGGATGGGGAGCAACTGAAAAGAAATAGAATTTCGCCCAATTAAAAGATCTCAAAAATCACTAACATCCCGGTGAGGGGGAAAAATTGGGGCAATTCTAAAGATTGATCAGGCATTTATTTGACAGATAAATGGTTTATTTGTGTTAAATTTGAGAGGACCCCACCAATGTGTTTAATAGGAGCTCGAAGCGCGTGGTGGAGGAAGGCAGGGAATTGGAGGAGTCAAGGAGAAAATCCTCCACTGTGCTTTATATACGCCCGAACGCAATTCAACGCTGGCAAAGGAAATTCAAAGCAATAAAAATCCTTAACCATGCCAAGTTTGCACCCGAGCGGGGTTTTATGAAATTCAAGGAACTTTTAAATTAGGGATAAAATCCACCACGGGGCTCCAATTGCGCCCACGCATTTTCTACTTGGTGGTGGAAAGTTTCACAAGAAAATCCACGAGGACTCCAAATATGCGCTCGAGGTACAAATTTTTGTCATAACAAAGGCCCTGCAGAAAGAGAGAATATTACAAGACACGAGAAAGTTGCACAACTTGAAATTCCATTCCAAGGAGTAGTTTGCACTTTGCGCAATGCGCAGAGACATCCAGGTTGCGCTCAAAACATGTTTTGATAATCACATCCACTAATGTGTTATACGTTCCCTCACAATTGGTAGAATGCGCTCAGAGCACAAAGGTCACAGAGTCCACGAGAGTGAGAGCTATGAAGAGAAGAATCCATCGTGGGATAATATAATTGTGTCTAGTTACGCCGTAGGCGTTCCCTATTTGAGAGAGCCATGCTGATTTTTCAATCTAATGGTGGAAATTTATGCAAACAGAATGACTACCATTGAAGTCATCTGAAGCGTTGGTTCTTATTTTTTGTCATTATTTGCATCATATCCACCTGGCATTGGAAAAGAAGTGTGGATGTGGACATCAGAGCAATCCGCAGTGCTTCCGAACTCTATTTATTCATTTTAGTGGTCCAACAATAGAAAGCAGTTTATAATGCATCGTTACCACAAATTCTTTGCTTCTTAGTCTGGACCGCTTTTATAAATAATAATAATAATAACTATAGAAAAATAGCCATCCATTGCCTTTATGAATTCAAGCTTTTTCTTTTATTTCGGATCCCTTTCTTATGTATTATACATATATGCAGGGCTTTTATAATAACACAGTGACGCAGTAGAATAATAAAGTTGTATGTTGAAAAGAAATATATGTTTTGTTTAAAAAAATGAAAGCAAGTTATATTAGTCCAATTTAATTATTCTCTATATAAAATAATATCTTTTGTAGAAAAATTCAATTTTGCATATTATAACTAATTTTTCAATAGTTTGTATAGAAAATAAGCATATTGTAAATTTTTAAATCTTTATCATTACTTTCTAACTTTTTTTTTATTTCTTCATTCTTTTTTATGGAATTAACATTTCATTGTAATAATTAATATGTAAATATTAATAAAGTTATATTAAATATAAGTTAATATTTAATTTTATAATATAATCTAATGTAATCTTTAAATATTTTTTGAAATGTTACTATATTGTAGTAATAAGTGGTGGGGAAGAGAATTAACTAATAGAATTGAACCTATCCTCTTTTGCATTGTTTCTACTAATATAAATAAATATAGAGTTAATTAAAGTCAAACATTCATCTATCAACA
>MU227651.1:137345-149820 GCA_018584345.1 Thuja plicata
ATATAAAGTGGGAGGATGGGGAAAAACAAATAGAGAGTTAGAGATAGAACAAGAGGTAAATATAGAAAGAGATCTAGGGAGATACAGAGGGAGACATAGAGAGGGAGAAATAGAAAGGAAGAGTTATTAAGATATATAGATGGTGAGATATATTGATACAAAGATAAGGAGATCTAGAGAGGATGAGAATGAGTGACAAACAAAGGGACACATACTGAAATGACATCTCCATAACTCTATGGCGTTCCCATTGCACACTAAGGTGCGATTGCTAGTAGTAATAATATCAATAAAGGAGCGGTTCAAAGTTTAAAGGTAGTCTGCAAGATACTCTGTCAACTGTGAAATGATGCACATGGTCAAGATTCACCCATGGTACTGCCAAGGTTTGAATCTTCAGCAAGGCACAAAAGCTAGTGAATGTGAAACCAATGGGACAATGTCAAGTTCAACTCCTTCAGATAACTCTGATTTGAAGAAAAAGTCAGCTATAGCAAAAATCACACAATCAACAAATTCAACGGACTATGGAGAAATGGTTCACCATGGGTGTCGAGACACACCCAGTGTGCATGCAGGTCACTTAGGAAGACAATGGAAGAGTGAATGAAACATGCATGACAAGAAATCCATAGCTCATTCTTTGATTTGTAGATTGTCGAATGCTCAAAGCACTGAATAAGGCAAGTTGTAGAGTCAAGGAAGAAATGTTTCAGAATGGGTGCCTGCCTGATGCAGTCCACAGGAAGTGAACAAATGCACTCTGAAGTGCCGACATGCTATAATATGCACCCATCGCAGTTCCATGGAATTCGGGGAAAGTTTACAAAATAAAGAAATCCTTTACTCCCTAAAAATCCCGCTCCTGAGAATTGTGGAGTGTAATTCAACGGATGCCAAGGATAGTCAAACCAGTGAAAGAATCTGCCAGTGCTCCCAATCCCAGCCCGCGCAAAATGATGGGGCACCGAATCCACTTGGTCATGGAATCCCGGCCCAGCAAAAAATCCCTTACCACCCCAAAATGTCACCCATGAATGCTGGAGCGCATTTCAACGGAGTTGGGGAACAGTCAATGCAATGAAAAAATCCTTGACAAGAGGAAAAATCTGTCACCAATGCATAATCTGACGAGAAATGATGGAGCGTGATTCAACACATGTAGAGGAAAGTCAAAGATTAAATAAATCCACAACCCCCAAATTCATTTCGGGAACGTTAAACATATTAGAATCCCAAAATTTTGAAAAATTCAAAAAATCTTGAGAATTTTGAAAAAGTTTAAAAACTTGGAAAAATCGAAAACTTGGAAAGTTTCGACGTTCTATGAAAGTGAGAAAATTTGAAATTTGGAAAATTTTGAGAAAAGTTGAAAATTTCTTGAAATTGGAAATTCCAAAAAGTTTTAAAAAAATGAAATCTTGGAAAAGTTTAAAATCTAAAATTTTGGAAAATTCTGGAAAATGGGAAAACTTGAAAACTTGGATAAGATTGGAAAATTTCTTGAAATCTCGAACTCATGGAAAAATCCAAAAATGGGAATTTTAGAAAACATTGGTAAAAATTAAAAAATCCAAAATTTTGGAAGTTTTGAAAAAGCAAGAAATTTGAAAAAACTTCAAGAAAATCCAAAATTTTGATAAATAAGGTAAAAACTCCCAAAGTCGTGAGAAAACTCAAAATTCTAAGAAATCATAAAAGGAGTTTTTAGATTTAAATGCAATATTAATTAAATATTGAATTCTTATTTAATATTTAATTATTAAACTTTCCAAAAACAAAAAGGAATAAAGATGAGGAATTTAAGATTAATTAAATATTAGCTTTTTTCTATATTTAATTAATGGTTTTAAAAAGCTATAAGATCAAAAAAAGAAATTGGAAGATAAAATGGAGATTAAATCGCTTTTTCTTTAAATTTTGGAGGAAAATTAAATATTGAGATTTATTTATTAATATTTAAAATTCAAAAATCAAAATGATGGATAAAATTGAAACTTCCTCATGAAGTAAAGCGTTCGGATTGGCAAGTTTTTTTTCAAAAATGGAGAAAGTAGAGACAAGTGGCATTTATGGGAAAGAATGTTCGCCTAAGTTGGCAGTTTCCTAAATTTAGCTCCCAGTTTTTAAAGCAACTTTTCAGGGTTTTACTCTATATATATGAAGACTCTCTCTCATTTTGTCATCACATGAAGTTCAAGAAAATAGGTTGATGAGAGATTTTGAGGAATCGAGAGGATTCGAGTGAAGCTTTTCTCGAAAGTTGAGCAAGATTCTTGGGGAGAGAGAAAATTTCCAAGCAAAAGGAAATTCACTATTTTCGAATCCGTAAAGGATTCAAAATTAAAGTTTCAGAGGAATTTTTCAGTATGTTGGCGCAAAACATGATTTCACGGAGGAGAGAGAAAATTCAATTCTTAAGAAAAGGATGAAGAATGTGTCAGATTTTCAGAATTTCCTCCTTAAGAAGTTGGTCTACTTTTTCATCTTCCTGCATAATTCTTATGTTTATTGTGATCTTTTTGTTTTGCAGGAATGGCAGAGCCTAGAGGAACGAGCATGTCAAGGAAGCAGCTAATAAAGAATGAACAGAGGAGTTTTTTCCTAGAATCCAAGATTGTTTCAAAGTGGGCAAAGATTGGAGACAATAGCCTTGGATGCCTGGACATAATTGAGTTTCACAGGAGGATGTTTGGGTACAAAGATGACCAGCCAACCCATTTGGCCACCCAGATTGTAAACAGTGGAATTGTGGTTGTAGCTGGATTTCTTGCAGCCTTTCAACATTCTGAGCTAATTGTCGAATCCGCCAAGCACTTCAATTCAGAAGACAAGATAATTAAAGATTTTGATGGAAACATCATTCGTGACCTTTCTCCACCAGCGATCGCTAAAGCATTTGGGATCCCTTCTTCTAGAAAGTTGGAAGCAAAAACAAAGGAGCAAGCTCACAGAGTTTTCACTACAGGAGTTCAATACTATGAAAATGTCATAAATGACAAGTGGTTGAGAAAGAACATATCCCATCACTCCAAATTTACTAAGGAGTTGGTATGGATTTATTTTCATAGGGAATATAGCGACTTAATCATGATGTTGAGTACAATATTTTGCATGTCGCACTCCTATCTGTTCGAGTCATGGATGTGGTACTTTGTCGATTAGGTAGTTGAAGAGAACTATCACATGGACTGAGATGGAATGATCACTGACAACCTCAGTGAACAGTTGGTGAACCTGGAGCAATCACAGAAGTTTTATATGAGCTCCTATGTCATATACATGTTGGCATGGAATACGAGGTATGAGGGATTGCGTTGTAAGGGAGCAATCAGAAGTGACACTTCACGGTTGAAAGTCCACGAGTGTTATCCTCAATTGCATGTGTAGGCCATAGATGATTATGTTCGGGTCAATGATTCCTTCGCAATACGAATCGTAAGGACTCTGCAGAAAATATTGCACATCAGGTTATTTGACGGAGCAATGAAGCTAGTGGAGGAATACTAAGCCTTGTTTATTCAGTTTCCCACTTTCTCCTATATCAGAGTGTAGGTATTTTCGGCACAACCATACAAGCTTCCAAGATATCCTACTGACAAGATGGTTCTGTTGAAACTTATTCGGCAACTGATAGAGTATGACAAGATTTAGAAAGGAAAGAAGAAGTTGGGATTGGATTTCCCAATTTCTGTAGGAGAAGATAAAGCTGAAATGTGCCCGTGTCTAAAGGCGACTAAGAGATCCCAAGATGAGTTACACTTCTTCCATCTGTCATTCTACTTAGGAAGATTGGATTTTGATCCTTATAACAAAATCAATTTGATGGCAGGAGCAAGGTATCAACACAGGATGCACCTTGAGGATTTTTGGGCCAATGCTGCAAATAAAAATGAGATAAGAAAAAGGATGCACTCCAGATTGCCCATGAACATCATCAGAGCTTGGAAACTCTTTTACGTACCTGATCAGATGGAGGAAGATTCAAATGTGTGTCCGAGAGGGTATGATCTAGAAAAGGAAAGGTTTATTCATCCCTATGATTGGCAAAGAAAAGAGATTTCAGATCTTGATGCTTTGGCAAAACCAGTCCTGGACTTCACAAAATGGTGGGTTGAATGACGATCTACCAGGATGGTTATACCAAAGGAGCACTGGACATATGAGTTATTAGGGCATCAACCACTGTGGTATGAAAGACCAAAGAAAACTTTAGGATAAATGGTTGAAGAAGGAGAAATTTTGTCAGGGAGTGCAGTGCTTAGAAAAGAAAAGAGTATTGCTCAGGAAACACACACAAAAAGGAGCCTGGATCTCCATATTGAAGAACCACAATAGAAGAGACCAAGAGTAGAGGATAAGCCATCCTCACCTAGCCTGACTCCAAATGTGCAAGAGATAGGCATTTTTCCAGATAAGAAGTAGAAGCAAGTAGAGGGAGAGTTGAGCAAGGAGAGAAACACGTAACAAGGTCAGTTCAAGATAGATTAAGCATCAACACCAATGAGGGGTTTGTACTCGCAAGAAGTAGGGAACAAGATGTTACCACCGAGGAAAGTCTTGGTGTTTTTTTCAAGAGGATAATAGAAGAGATTCCCTGGACCGAAGAGGAGATTCCCACAAAAGGGACACCAGCCCCAGAGGTAATGGAAGAAAGTCTTGAAGCTGAGGAAATTGACACAAGAACATTGTAGAAACATAAGCAGATGGTTGTCAAGAAAGATCAAGGTGCTGCCATTCCAAATTGGGTGAGGCAGAGGCTCCAAAGAAGTCAGGAAAAGGAGGTTGACCCAGCCATCGAATTGTAGGAAATCATGAACAGGGTCAACCAATTACTGGAGAAAGGAAAAACTAAGAGGTATTGGAGGAACTTGATGATTATACACAGGCGGTCAAAAACAAGATGAGGAGATTTGAAGAGAAATATCAGAGGCAGAAAGGAGATATCAAAGCATTATGCGACTACATCAGCAATCTACCTCATCTAGTAAGGGAAGAAGGTCCATCTTTTGCTCCTCTGCCGGTTGTTCCAAATGAGGCGGTAGAGAGTATAGATAGAATTAGGAGAAATTCTCAAGGAGCAGAGGCTTGGGTCGAGGGCATCCAAAATGAGGCCTACAAGCATGCTGAAGACTTGGTGCGAGTTTACGTCAGGGCATTGTCCATCCTTTCCCAGATTCAGAGTATGGAGGAATCATGGGAGGATGAGCATATCTATCAGGATGAGATGACCGCGAAATTGCAAGAGATGATGGAAACACCCAGGAAGGTACTAGTTGACTGTTGGATCGTTAAAGAAGGAGAAGATACTATGATTTCACCTGATGGTATGGGGCAGTGCTCATGGCCAAGGAAATGTTTGGGTATTTCATTGAGGAATCCACTTGATTAAAGGGAATAGCTGAGAGCATCAGGAAAGAAATCTCCAACACTGTCGCATCTGTGGTATCAAAAAGGCTGTATGAAAAGGAGATAACTGTAGGCAACCTAAAGAGTAAATTGGAGGAATTATTTAGAGTGGATTTCTTAACCAGGGATGACTTCAAGAACTTCTCCATTTTCTTGAACGACATGCACACTGCCCAGGATTTGTTTCCAGAATGGGAGGACAACTTGAGAAAAGTTGAACGGGCTATGGTAGCTTTGGATTTCAAGCAGGAATAAACATCGAGCGTCAGCGTAGATGAATTGGAAGCAGTATTGGGAAGATTTTAGGCATTTAGGTAGAGTGGCCAAAGGTAGTCTCCGTAGTGGAGATGCATTTAATGCATAGTGGGCACGCTTAGTGGTCATTTACTGCACCCCCACTCTCCTTCTGAGCATGCATGCATAATGGGTACTTATTGGGCCCACTATGGTAGTGGATTCCTTTTGCATTAATGTAGATTCCTTATTCCTTGACCTAACCCTAATTATGGTTGATGTGGAAAAATATGGGCCATCGGTTATTGTTTTGATCCAGGCCACCCATTATATCTGAGGACTTATATAAAGGCCTCACTTCTCATTTGTAAGGGGTGAATTTTGAGATTGTTGCTAAAGAGCTACTTACACAATAAAGTTTTCATTGTTGGTTTCATGGTGAATACTTGAGGTGTTTTAGTGCTTGCTTGGTTTCATAATTCCCTCATTTGGTTTAAATTAGTTGGATAAACTTAGATGAAGTGTTGTGATTGTAATGATAAATATGATGGTGTTTTGATAAGTTCCTTTGGTTCATACTTTTGACATTTTACTAATTCTAAATCCTTGTGCAAAGTTAGCCTGAACCTCATCCTTGCATATGCTTAACTTCTATCATTCGCGTATATTGTTCTTCATGATGGTGTCCGTGGCGGTATGAAAATCCTATGCATAAACCTTGAAGATTACACTGATTCTCACATAGTTGTAGTATAACTTTGTAAAGCGAAACCTAGTTATTGGAGAATTTTTCCACCAAAGTATTGACCATTGCTATCATTGCCCTTAGGAGTAGATTAAAATTTATGAACCCTACTTCCTTTTTCTTTCTGCATATTCTGAAAATTCCAAAAGGTGTTTCATTGCAAATCTTTCCAAGATTGAAAACGTAAGGCCCGTTGTGATATTCAGCAAATCAAATTTACCACCGAGCTTATCCATGGTCAAGACCTAACACAAAAGAAACCTTGGAGTGACCTATATGATCTTCTCGCAATCTTAGCATATACAGAACTTTGATCAAGAGAGGATAAGATACCTTGGTATTTTGTTCTACTGTTTGGTGGGTCATAAAACGCACATCAACACTACCTACCTACATACATTTTTGACCTTTGATATTGACAAGGCTTCATGCATTATTTTTGCTTCACCTTATATACATGCCCTTCGCTCCATATCCCTTATCCATTCCTTAATTTTGTCATCCATTTCCATATTTGATCTCTCTTATCATATCTTGGTCTTATGCAAAATCCCTTGAGCTTGATCATAACTAAGGACACATAATGCAAAACATGTTTTCAAAAACCTCTTAACATATCCATTATCGTAGACCACAATATTCAAAGCATCATGTCATTACCTACATAGCCACATATAAAATCCTTGAAGGCATGGGTTCATTTTGGGTTAACTAAAGGACATCAATTAGATGCATGTGCACGGAGAAGCTCAGATGAAGATTCCAAAGAAAACTCCAAGTTTCAGATGAAGACTCCAATTTAAAACAGTGGAGCTCCAATTCTAATTTCTTGTTTCTTGGCGGTTCTGGCCCTGATTTCTTGCGTAAATGAGATGTAAATGGATTAAAAACATATGCAAAAATGCTAACTATCAGCTAGGAGTGGTTTTCCTTAAGAAATCTCTATTTTTATCTTTGTTAAGATATTTTAGTGTTACTATTAGTGCTTCATTTATGGTGTGATTTCTTCTACTATATGTGTGAAATTGATGAATGTGTGTTGTTTCTTGTTCATCTATTTTAGAGAGCCAATTGCATTTATTGTGTATGGATTTGCTATCAATTAAATTGGAGGTTTTTGTTGTTAATTCATCTTGCTGTGACGAATGATTGGGGAAAGTAGTTCTATTGACTTAAAGATAAATTCATCTCATGTGTGCGTACATCTGTGTAGCTTCACGATCTAATAGATTTTGGAAAATCTTGTGTTGGGGTAAAAGTTCTTCTAAAGATGCATCTGCTGAACATAAAATTGTGATCTGGTCTAATTCATGTTTTGTGGGTTTTAGTCTTTCTCCATCATTTAATTCGTAAGCATGGTTAAATGATGGTTTATGTCTGTTAGATTTCATTTCCGTAAATTTTCTTACAATTCTTATCACCCAAATCTTTAATCTTCGTTTGAAATTTATTTAGAGAAGCAATCATTGTAGTTTTAAAACTAGATTTACATTATTAGGAAATTGCATACGCTGAAAATTGAGAAAATACAAAAAATTACTAATTTTTGTTTTTCAGCCTGGAGTCTTGAAACGGACCAGCAAAGGCCTCCTTGTGAACATTCACATTTATCTTCAGCTGAGTTTACCAAGCGGTTGTACCAAAACCACGGAGAACCTTGGGAATAACTTTGTTATTCTTTCAACAGAGGAAATCAGATTTCGAATTCCTAGCAATTGACTTGTGTAAAAGCAACGCTCAACAATTACTAAACTATAAACTATGATTTTTAAATTTACAACAACAAGTTCCATTAGAAAAAGAGGTATAAATTAATCATTTTTGTGTCATCCCTTCATATTAACATCGTTCAATCTTGCATATTCTGAACTATGGATTGATTTAAAATAGATTTTCAAAGTAGCAGACAAAAACATTGCTAAACCACCTTAATTATGGAATTGAACTAAGATAACTCACAACCAAACATAGGCATAAAATAAGGACAAATCCTAAAATTATCTTGAAATAATAACATGGCTTTAAATAAGAGACTTACTCTTATATTTAAGTTATTAAAATCGATTACTGATTTAAGAAATAAACAATATTATGAACTTAACAAGTATGCAACACTTATAACCATCATATGGTTGATTATTAACTCATATAATAACGATTTCAATTCATCAAATTATAAGTTGCGATGTAGTAGTACTAATGTATGTGTTTAAAAATAATAATTACATAGGAGAAACATTAAATTTATGAATGGCATTATAATAACTAATCTACTAAGGAGGGAAATCATTAAGTATGTTTGAGCCTTATATAGGTTGATAAATGGTGATAAATGTAACTCATAAAATCAACATGCATGAGAGAAGTAACATGCAAATTACCAAGATGACGACCCTGAAGATAAAGATGGGGATATGGGGGGTCAGAAGGTTCCCATTTTGGTCAATTATGCTAGCTCTGAAGATCATGATGTTCCTATCTCACCGAAGCTTGAAGTGGTCATGGAGGTGCAGTCGGAGAGCAAGGTGGATAATGAGACTCCGGGATTGGAGACTATTGACAAGGGTAAAATTTCTCTTCCAGCTCTAGGAATATTCCCTTCGCAAGAATGGTTGACATGCAGTACAGAATGTTCAACTCCTTCAAGAGGACATGGATGATAAGATTGATCTCCCTTTTGGTGTTCTCCAAACTGCGAAGGCGATGTCGATGTATTCGTTCCACCTTATGAAATGGGTCTTCAAGGAAATAAAAAGCCTCAATCTTAGTTTTTGATCCCTCTCTACTAAATTTGATCTTCTTCAGGGGAATTTGGATACTGGGTCGGCGGGGATTGATAGCCAAAAGGATAAAGATGAGGAGAATAACATGAAGGATTTGTGGGACAGAATGGATATCCTGTAGAACACTGTGAAGAAGCACATGAAGGATAATAATATTTTCATGGCTTCTACGATGGAGTGCTTCAACACCATGAAGACACAGCTAGATGCTGGGTTTCCAATTGTGAAGATCGAGGATGACAAAGAGGAAGAGGATGATGCTAGCCCGGGCAAGCGCACTCGATCTACTAAAAAGAAGAAAATTCAAATTGGAACTCTCAGACTTAAATAATCCTAGAACATCATATATTTATTAATATATTTCTTATGGCTATTGCTTTAAAGAAGTGATGATAATATCTCAGCAATGTTTCTCATTAAGCGGCCACATAAAATTTCATATTTATTTTAATACATTCGGCAATTTATATCGTATCAAATGAAATGCAAAACAAAGCATAGAAAATACCTTACGGTAACAAGCTGGAGTAGTTAGAAAAATCGTCTAATTAGCATCCATGAGCTTGAAATTCCAAATGCGCATAAAAAAATTTTAGAATGAAAACATTCTCCTTTTTTTTTTCTCCCTGTTGGTTTTCGTATTATCCCCTAAAAGGGCCCAAGAATGCTTGGAAACTTCCCTCCTCACCTCGCCTACCATTTTCCCCTTGTTATAAATAACTGATTTTCTTTTGTATGAAATAAAACGGTTAGTCTCATTTGGTGTTCACCATTCCTACTGATCACCATTCCTCTTCCAAGATTGTGTCTCTTCAACAAACCCTTTTACTAAATTTTAATCATTTTAATAAGAGGAATTTTTTTTTAGGGAAACAACAAAATTAATAGCCTAGAGTCAAGTTACTTTAATGATAAAGTTTAAATCTTCATACCTATATTGATATGATATCTGTTGGTAACAGGTTGGATTTGTAATGGACTTCATTTACAAGTTATATGAACATCTACTATAGTTAAATACAAAATGGTGCTTTCAACACTACATATATAACTTACAAAATACAAGCAATAGTTGTACAACTAGTATTACTATTGGGTAGTCACAACACAATCGAGACTTCAAAATAGTTGGGCCTTAGATAATCAGGGTAGATACTCCACTTAATCTACATATATAGTCAGTGTGAATATAGCATACATTAAGAGTGCATATCTACTTATATATTTTCATCATAGAGGTACATACACATTTGCATGCGTACACACATGTGTATTTATCAGTTAAAGAATAATTAAATATTTATAAGAGAAGGTAAGAATGACTAAATAGATTTGAATTCATATTATCCAAACAAAGGTTTATGTCTTTCACTATAACAAGTTCAACATAGGCTCAATTAATAATTTAGTAGAAAAGGTGGAGAATTCACTTACCAAATTAGCTTCTTACTCGATAGAGTTGGAGAGGCACTACACTTTAGCTATGACCACAATATGAAACCTATCTTCAACATCCTTAGGGACTACATTGGCGCCAAAGGGATCCATAGATTGAATAACCCCTCCATCATTGAACATAATTTCTTCAATACTAGGGTTAAGAATAAAAATGTGGGAAAACTTTTCAACCATTTTCACCTCACTCAGAGCTCTGCAAGCCCTCTTCACCTTCTTCCCCTATTTATCTTTCTATCCTTTGTGAAACTTGGATGAATCACTCGTGTTAAAGGAAAGCTCTTTTTTTTTCAATTTCTACCTTGACGAGGCTAAGGGTGTAGGATGCAGGGATATAATCCACATCATCTTGGGACTACAAACCAGGGGGAACATAATCCACGTCTTCTTCATCAATTATATACCCATAATACCAATAGGTATTTGAATCAAAATTTCACTTCTTCAAGTGCTTCTAGCGTGGAAACAAGCATCCTCATCGGAGGGGGCATTCTCAGGGTTCATAGACATATCAGAGTAATGGACATGGACATTTTGGGATACTCAATCTTTCTCTTGGTCTACGAGGGTTTCATAAGAATGGAGATTGAATTAGCATATTGTATAATAAGAAGGATGAGACCCTCACGTACAATAGGAAAGAAATAATCAAGAAAGGAAATAATTTAATTATACCTAAAATGAAATTAAGAATAAGGAAACAATAACTAAAGGCTACTAAAATACCCATCAAGGATGAAATACCTCATTATAACCTCTAAAACTTCCAGCCACAATGGTTTGATAGTGCCATGATCATAACCACCCATCTTGGTCCTCTTCACCAAATCCTATTCACCGTATTTAAAAAACAGAGTCACAAGCTCCTTCAAAATTGTGCAATCTCTGTGGAACTTCTTCCCTTCGATAAGAAGACCTGTTACTTAAAAAAAACATCCTTAAAGACTGTGATTTCAACCTTAAAATCCATTAAGGTCAAGTTTTTCTAGCCATTAAAAAAAGCTTCAGTAACCATTGAATCATATTTGTAGAGTTTTCCTAGATAAGGAGTGACGCTACCAACCGGGATTTCACCCCACACAATGGAATCATTTTGCCCATTTTCATAAGAGTTGGGATCCACCCTATTCCTATCCCCACCCATTATATACTCGCGAAAAAAGCCAAAAATATCAACCTAATCCAAAGTATCAGTGTCGGCAAAAAGCCCTATAGTGAAAAATGAGAGAGATTAAGAACAAAATACATAATGTGATCGATCTATATTTCTTATTGATGTAAACAAAGCCTTTAAAAAGGCAATACAAAGAACATATCGGATAGTTCAGAAAGGTGAACGGTGATAACCATTGACAGTTACATAACTATTGAAACTAAGCAGTGATTTTGTTAATTAAACTAAACCTAAAAACTACTAAGAGATGTAATATGCCAACAAAAAAACAAGGGAAAGGGAGAGTAAAAAATCCCCCAAATTGAGTAAGGGGAAGCTCGAAAAGAATAGCAGTAATGAATGACAATGAATGCATAGGCAAATTACCCAAAGTGGGAAATAAACCATTAAAACTCATGATAGCCTCTCGACATATCTGTTGAGAACATGTGTCTCAACCTTGCAGTCTTTTTCTGGAAAATTCCAGAATTTGTTTGTGGTAGTTTTCCACATGTTTATACATTGGAAATTGGTTAATGAGTTGTTAAAAATGAGTCTTGTCCATAGTAGAATATAGGTGGGTCATTTTTAGAGCCTTGATGACTCATTTTGTGACTTTTATGGGGGTCTAAACTAGAGGACAAAATTATGGACGGGATTACTAATTTAACCTGGTTGTTTTTCCATCTTGGAAAT
>MU227651.1:155233-167572 GCA_018584345.1 Thuja plicata
CTTTTCTTATAACTGAAGTTACCATTTCAAAATGATAAAGGAATTTTCATCTTTATACTAAATATGCACAGTGTATTGAAGAGGTTTCAAAAATATAAATTCCAATCTAACATAGATACTCCTATAATAACATGTACAAAACTCAACAAATAAAATAAAGAGAACAAATTTGATACAACTATATTCAAAAAACTGATTGGAAGTTTGTTGTATCTCATAACAAATAGGCTAGATATTATGTAAGGAGCTAGCTTGATATCTAAATTCATAGACTCGCTTAAGAAATAACATTCAAAGATGGAAAAAAAACATTGAAGTACATTACAAGGACCATAGGTTTTGGAATATTTTACTCTACAAGAGATGATTTTGAGTTAGTTGGATATACAAATAGTGACTATGCAAATAGTATAGATGATCCAATACTTACAGCTGAATATACATTTCACTTTAGAACAAGAATTTTGGGACATGGAAGAAACAATTTATAATGACAATATCATTCGTAGAAACAAAACATTATGGATGCAAAGAGTTTTGATGGATTTAATGCATGATCAAAATGAGCCAACATCAATCTATTGCAATAAGAAGATTGTTATTGTATTTTCAAAAATTCATGTCTTTCATAAAGGGTCAAATATATTGATACTAGATGTCAATTTATTCAAGAATCAGTAAACAAGGGAGAAATCAATGTGAAAAATATCAAATCTAAAAAATAACTTATAGATATTTACAAAGGCCTTGGCAAAGAAGCAATTTGAATACTTGAGAGAAAATTTGATTATTCAAATTAATAATGTAATTAATTGAAAAAATTAAGAGATTGTTGGAAAATTTCAATAATTTCTACCTACATCAACAATAGTTTTCCATTTTCTAGAATATTATTTTAAATGTTGACCTTGTATCATTGTTTCTAGAAAAGAAACATTATTTATAAAATTATGCTGGCCTAAGTCTTCTTTTCTATAAGCTTTTTTATTTCTCTTAAGTCGTCTATAAAAGAGCCATATGTAAAGTTTCTAAAACAAGTCAATAAATTTTATTTTTGCACTTGCCTAATGATTTTGTTTGTTAAGTTTATGCCTCTCATTGAGATAAAGATAAGTATTAGTTTTAACTTAGAAAGGAAGCAACCTTCTATAAAAGTTTAATTTCAAGTTAACAAGGTCTCGCACTTGATAGATCATTTCTATTGTGTTCCTTAAATATTATTAAAAGATCATTCCTATTGTGTTTCTCAAATATTAAACCAAATTCAATAAGAATACATTTTCACAGAACTTTATAATTAATTTAAAAAAATCATATTTTTAAGAAATAAATATATATGAAGTCTTCCAAAAAAAAATAATCTCACCTTATAAAACAAGAAACTATAGAGAAATCAAAACAACACTTGAAAAGTTAGATTTATTTATCCATAACCATTTGGCTCAGCTATAACTTGAACCATTTAAAACTACTTATTTTATTACACCAAATAGCACAATAAATTATGGCATCGTTTGGTATATAACAAGTTTGAATCACTGCCACCCTTGCAGTACACTGAGACGATGCTCCTGCTCGGGATAATTTCTGCAAACATTGAAGACAATTCGCTGATGAGTTACATTTCAAATGATAGTAAATGTATATGTGCATTTCAAAGCCAACATACCAAGAAAAAGGTTTCTAAGTAAACACTCAGCACTACATTTGTTAAACTCCAAAGAATTGAAGAATAGAATCTACCTCTGCCATGGTTGTTGAGGGTTTTGCTGCCAAGGGTTGGTAGCTATTCCAGTTGGTGGCATTCTAACATTATCATTCAAGATTCTCTCTACATATCTCCTCTCTAAAAGCTGCATTTATAAGATAGATAATTATATTATGTAGAATATATACAAATACAAGATAACAAATATTTCTTGACCTACCATTTTGTGTAGTTCATCATTATCCCTTTGCAAGTCATCGCCCTGAATTATCATAACAGTTAGACAGTCGTGAGACAGTTCACAGATAAGAATTAAGGGAACAAATGTTGGGATTTTGAAGTCTAATGGTCACATGATTTTACGTCTTTTCATTTCGTCATTTGATTGCTTTATATGTTTCTATAAATAGATGTGTTCATACTATAAATGTAATTGTATTAGTGAAAATGATAATAAAGATATTCCCTATTTTAAAAGTGAATATAGCCATATTTGGCAAACCACTATAATGAATAAGAATGTTCAATATTTGTACTTGTAATCTCAAACAAATGACTGATTAAATAATGCCCTTACCCTCCTTTGAAGCTCCTCCACAAGTTGGTTCTGTCACATAGTCTAACAGTTATCAGTTAAACTGAAGAAAGGAAATTCTTGATGCCATAATTGACATGCTGTTTCACATACAATTCCTTCTATCATTTATGTTTGTAGGAGGAATCAAATTTATTTGATAATCTTCTAATTTTTATCATTTATGTTTACTACCACCTAAAATTCTTTTTACATACCATTAATTTGTTAAGATTCACTCCTATAAATCTAATGTAAAATTATCCAAAAACATATTTGTTTAAAGAAATTCAATATGCAACAACATGAAAAAGACTTACCTTTCGCGTTCTTATTCTATTCATTCCTTGCTGAATCTGGCGCTCCAATTGCTCCAACTCAGCAGGACCCAAAGAAGATAGTTCCTCCCCATTTAAATTCCTAACACAAAAAAGTAGAATGAAATAGTGTCCTTCGTGAAAAGAAGATCGTGTAAGATACTAAGACGCGAAGAGAAAATACAAGGCATGCGGCCATTGAAAGCTTACCTAACCATTTTCTCAGTGACCTGTATATTTTGCCTCAATCCTGCCACCTTTTCTGATTTAGAAAATGACTACACAATGACAGCAGAATTAAACATCGTCACCTTTTCTGATTTAGAAAATGACTACACAATGACAGCAGAATTAAATATCGTCAACTCCATCATACTACTAGAGAAGGCCCGCCAAGGGTATTTTCCTATCTTTGGCTTAATAGACACATCCAAAATAACTTTTTGTTGGACCGATTTGCTTTGAAATGTATAGAGAAGTTATCAGTTATAATTGTTATTTGAATTTGTTTTTTCCGGGTCTTTTCAAAATCTATTTTTATCGTAATTAAAACTTTTTAATTATAATTATAATTCTGATCAAGAGGTTCTAGATTAAAAAAAATTTACTTATAAATATCAAACATATATATGAATTTGCGACGGAGGATATTCTAAAATAAGAAAAAATTATAGAAGAAAATCATCCTCGAAATTATAAAAGAAAAATTAGAAGAAATGATAATTTGTTTATGAGATAGAAATGATAATTTGATGAAGCCTAACAAAACAATGTTATTTTTTACTGTTATTTTACAGTCTTATGTTATTTGAATTTTGTTTTTATAAAATAAGAATGAAATTTTGATGAAATTTGACCAATACAAAGGATGAAACAATACGAAGGCTGCAAAACAATGGTAAACAATGAACTCCACACTAAAAGATGCTAATATATCAGATGCCAGCACACAACTCAAGGACCAAAAATGACAAGACCATTCTTACTCATCATTCTTACTCAAGGGTTTTAACTTGTGTTGAACACCATCTTTCAAAGTGTATGTGTTTGCATAACCATTGTGCATTGCCTTCTTGTCGAACTACCATGGTCTTCCCAATAATACACAACATAGATTCATCAACATAACATCACATAAGACATCATCATGGTAATCTCCTATCTTAAATTTAACTAAACATTGTTCACTCACCAAAACTTTTTGATCATCTTGCAACCAAGCAATCTAATATGGATGTGGATGCCTTCTTCTATCTAATCGCAACTTGCTTGCCATTTCTTCTGAAACAAGATTGTTTGTTCTTCCACCATCAATAATGGCATTGCATACCTTACCCTCACGCTTACATCTTGTCTGAAAAAAACCTCTCCTTTGAACTAACTATTGTATTGCATTCATCAAGACTCTTCTTGCAACAAGTGTTTCTCTATTTTCTGCATCTTCTAATTGTGATGACTTAGCATCTTCCTCATTCACATTTGCAACTCTTTCTTTTCTTTCATTTCTTTTTCTCATGTTTCTGTGTTCTGAACATTCATACGCCTTATGTCCTTCTCCATGTACAAAATAAGTTTCTTATAATTTTCTCTTCTATAACCTCTACCCGATCTTATTCTACCTCTTGAACTTTGATCTCTAAGACCATGTGATTACTCATTTCTTTGATTTTTGCTACTGCCTTGGTCTTCACTTTACTGATTTTTATGATTTGAATCTTTACCCCAATCTTTGTATGACCTTCCCGCTTTATTTTCATCTAGGCCTCTTCTTCTTTGCTTGTTCTTGGATTTCTTGTTCAATCTCTCTTCACTCATCAAGGAAAATTGGTATGAATCTTCCATTGTATAAATCTTTATCAAGCTCAATTCTTCTTGAATACTTGGTCTTAGCCCATTGATGTAATAGGACCTATCTTGTCCTTTTCTACTTCAAAATGGTGTGTTATAGTTTTGAGAAATTTGTCCATATATTCTCTCATTGTCCTACTTCCTTGTTTCAAGCTCTGCATTTTCCTTAACAAATCTATCTCTTAATCAATAGGAAGAAATTATCTCTTCATCATTTTCACCATTTTATCCCATTTGCGAATCTTGTCTTTTTCTCTTCTTTCTCTTCCAATTTGTACCTCTTTCCACAAGATTTGGGCATGTCCTTTCAGTTTGGTTTTGGCAACCCTCAATTTGTCTCGATGCTCTATTTGTTCAAACTCGAAGTACTCTTCCATATCATATCCAATATATTACCTCCTCTAGATCCAAGTGCCCATTGAAGGTAGGGACTTCAATCTTTGGTCTCTTTTCCATCATTGTTAATTTTGTAACAAGAGGATTATTTAAAGCTATTGTTTCTGCTTCATCTTCAACATAATTTTTCTCCTTCCAAACTTTCTTCAATTTCATCCTCTTCACAGCTTTAATGTGCTCTTCTGCGAGAAAACCTTCTTTTGATTTCATGTTGTATGGCTTCAACCTACCTACTCAGGGCTCTAAAATCTTCAATATGGACAACATCTGGAGGATTTATTCTTGCACTTCTAACTCCACCTCTACCCTTGCCACGTGGGGCTCCTCTTGCATAAATTTTCACCACACCCTCAACCTCAATCTTGGTGCTTGAACAACCCTTTTTTAGCGAATCTCTCTACAAATTCAAAATCTTCTAGCTTTGATACCACTTATACAATGGTTGAACAAACCCCTCAGCAAGCACTTGCAACACACTTAAAATACTCAAGCAATTTGATCTACAACAACAAATTAGATAGATCCAAATATTAACTTACGCAAACAAACTCAATCAAATTCTTATTGAAAGCTAAAATGATTTTATAACAAAACAAATCTATTGGCTTCTCAATACAAATCTGACTTGGTCTATTCTCATACCCACAACATGGTGTATGTGAAACCAAAGAAGAAAAAACCAAAAAAAACCCTAAATCCCCCAAAAGAAAAAAAATTCAAAACTTCCCCCAAAACCTCCCCTTCTCTCTGTCCACACTCCCCCAAAAACATTATTACTGAAGCCCAACAAAGAAAACACCCTCCTTGCTATGTTACTCAACCGACTCTCATTCTCCTTTCTTAAAATTAGAGTCAAACATGTAACACAGAAGTACTTTAGAGACTTTACCGAGCTCCTGCCATGTGGATGCCTGTGTTATCTAATTTTATTCTTTAATTGTTTTATCTGCTGTTTTATTTCAACCATATTGGGACTACAACTGAAAGTTAGGACAGCCTTAGATAGAAGATTATTTAACACCTATACAAAGACACTGACATTAGCTGCTTTTGTTGAGGCCCAAACATGGAGAAGACCAGATAAGACAACTGAATTTTTTTTTAAAATTGACAAAATAAATCTGAAATTACAACATTTAAACATCAAATAAGAGATTAATGAAAGAAGAATCTAGTCAACCAAAAATTGAATTAGAAAACTATATATGGTGCACATATTTATCAAGAGGAGGTCACATACAAAATAAATCTCCAGATGATCAAGGGGAGGAGTAAATTGCTCCACATAAGGTGGACCTCGAGACAACCCCCAAAGACAATAATAGTTTATTATGGAATATGTGAAGAATGTGATGATCATGAAACAAATGACTATTCTATCACTACTCTTCGCATTCTACATAGAAGAAGAGGAACATGAACCATGCTGCAATCACCAGGTTCCCCAGAGCAATAGATGACCCATGTTAAAGAGGGAGCAGAAAGACATCTTTATGCAAATTTATTTGATCTAAAAGAGAGCAGGGGATGATCCAAAAATTATTTGAGATAAAACATGTATCTTATGAAGCACAATTTAAACAGTATTTGAGACCAAAAAAAATTCTAATTCCGGATAACCCAAGTATGTTGAGACCTGCAAAACTTGGGATAAGACTTTGAATATACATATTCAAAACACAGTAACAGATATTTACAAAGGAACTACAATCAAAACATGAAGGAAATGATTCAAAAAATCAAATAAACCACTAGGAGCAGATCTTAGCAAGCATAACTTATCAATGGAACTTTCAAACATTTTAAATAGATGTCGAAATGGGTTCCAAAGAAATATACAATCAATTGAATCGAATAAACATACAATCAAAAGACTTGAATCGAGATGTCAAAATGGGTTCCATATTTTTTTCAGGGAAAATAGAAGACGTTGTGAAAATCGACGTCTTTGCTCTTCTCCCTGACAAGGGACCGGGGCCATCTTCTTCCAACAGTGTTGGGATTACTTAGGCAAAGACCTTTTAGCCTTTGAAAAAGCTTGGCGAAGCAGGACTATCGTATCTGAATTGAATCATACATACATAGCATTGGTTCCAAAGGTGGATTCTCTTCATTTTGTTGCTGATTTCCAACCCATCTTCCTGTATAATATTATATACAAGATTTTTCGTAAGGAAATAGTTATGAGATTAGCCAAATTCATCCCTTCCATTATTTCACACGAGGGTTTGTTATGGGAGGAAAATTTCAAATGGGGTAATCATTGTTCATGAGGTTTTACATTCCATCTCTAAAGAAAAATTAATAGCTACTATTTTGAAATTGGATATGGAAAAGGCTTATGATAGAGTAATTGGACTTATTTTCTAAACATTCTTAAGAAATTTGGATTTTTTTTAATGAGTGGATTAAATGAGTTTCCTCTTGTATTCTCTCACCCAGATTTTAACTATTAATTAATGGTTCTCCAAAAGATATTTTTTCTTTCTCAAGGGGTTGAGACAGGGAGATCCCCTATATCTTATTCTTTTCATTTGATCGCAGAAGGCTTAAGTAGAGCCTTTTGAATCAGGTTATTGATATATTTAAGGCATTTTACCTTACTTATTTCCCACCTTGGTGCTAATTACATTTTATTTAGGCTTACTTAGGGAATTGAATAGGACTATTGGAACATTTCTATTGTATGTGGGCTTATCATGTTATTATTTTATCATATCTACTTATAGCGGATGAACATTTCCATTTTGGAGGGTAATCCACCTTTTGTGTGTTATCATACTATTATCTATCCACCTTTTGGGGGGTCATATGTTTTCATATTGATTATCATGCAATGACACACGATGCTTGTCATTGTCTCATTCACTCCTTTGTACTCACCTTGTCTATATAAACAAGGGGTCTCTTATGTAATATTCATTCCAATTGATTCCAATTGAGTCAATCCAATTATTGTATTGCATTCTTGGTGAAAATATAGTTTATTCTTGTTATATCCATTCTTTCTTGTTATTGTACTTTCTAATGGATCTATAGATTTCAGGTGTCTATCTCCATATCAAAACTTACATGGTATCAGAACCTATAGAGTGCCTTTGGTTTGCTATTTGAGAGAATTTTGGTACATATTGGGGTTGCTATTTTTGTCACTTTTTTGTTTACATAGATCAAAATTAGAGCTTTCTAGGTGAGATCTGAGGTCACCATTAGATTCAAAAGACTATTTTCAATAAAAATTGGCCTTTGTATCATCCAGATCTGGCAATGGAGGCCAAATCTATAGTCATTTGAAGGTGGAAGGTGGTTACCAATCCCAAGAGAGATCTGCAATTTTGGAGCACTTTGGGCCAAATCAAACCTTTCCATTGTGCTCAAAAGGCTCAAAAACCTAGAATTAGAACTGTCAAATCATCGAAATCAAAATTACGCACCCCGAGCTAAGAAAAAAATCTTCCCTACCCTATTGTGTGGCTGCACTACAAAAAGGCACATTTTTTATTTTTTAAATAATAAAAATTTGCTTTTTCTTTTTTTTTTCAATTTTTAAAAATCGCAAAAATAATATAGTGAAATTGGAAGGAGGCATTGTTTAACGTTTTTTTTTTTTTTTTTAATTAAACTTTTTTATAAGGTCTACAAGCCACTTGCGGCCCGTAGGGTAGGCATACCTACAGCTTGCAAGCAACCTACACGTATTGTAGTTGTACATGCAGCCTACAAGTAAACCTACACCTTGCATCCCTCTATAAGTGGTTTTGTATTTTTTAAGTTTTTAAAATAAAATTTTATTAATTTTAAAATCCCTTTAACCTTCAAAAAAAAAGTAAATATAAAAAATCTATATTTTTTCTTTTGTTTTTTGAAGTTTTTATAAAAAAATGTTTTTTATTAAGTTAGCAAGGAGAGGCCCTTGATCCCATAACAACATAATAAACACTAGGAAAAAACATTGGAATCCCTACTCAAGGCCATTATAGACGAGAACAAGACAAAAACACACACCCACAAAATTAATCAAAAACCAACACAGCTACTTTAAGAGAGCTCCTATCACTACTAAGTACTACTAACCTTAATACTATCATAGTTTTTCATCATCAAACATCTTAAAGAGTCTATATTTCTCATACTAATACCAAAACTACCAGAGTGCATCTTCGTAAATTCCTAATAGTTCGGCAAACACCAGCTATTTTGTGATATTCAAAAAACCAAGCTTAAGTTTTAAACTATCATATAACCAGAACAGGGCACCAAAACAAAAAGCAAAAAAACTAACAGACTTAGCTTCATTAGACCTAGCAATTCTATCCTAGTCTCTAGAAAGACTATTGAGTAGGCTTTGTCAATCTTCATTATCCTCATTGTGTTGTTCTTCCTCACTTATCTGGCTTTCTTTCCTTTTCTTCACCGCTTTCTTTAACCTACTCTTCCCAGTGACAACTCCGAACAGATCCTTCTTCATAATCCCATCAACCACCCTACAGAGATAGAGAATGGAATCATTGAATTGATCTTTGTTATCCCCTGACATATTAGTAAAGCCTTCCATAGCAGAAATTTTATTTTGCAAGTCATCAATCTAGCTTTGGAGATTAGAGGAAGCACTTTTCTCGTCTAGAACAAGGGAAGGTGGTATGTTCTCCTGCAGGTCATTACCAGTATGGGTGGGAGAGTTACACACCATGTTCACCATGTCATCTAGCTCATTCAGGTTCACGGTTATCTTGGAATCATTTTTCTTTCTCCTCTTCCTCTAGCTCTTCAACCTGAGTAGCATAATCCTCATCTTTTGTATTCTCAGTTGACTCTTTCTCCTCTTCTGGCTCATACTCCATGTCCATCTCATGGACCACTTCCTCCTCTATTTGCCCATATATTCTTTGTTGTGAAGACGGCCATACCTCCTTTCCCCTAAACTATCATCATGCTTAGGTTCCTCCATTTGTTCAGTTTCCCCATTCTTATCCTCCTCATTATCAATGTTGATTAAAGGGCTCATCATTTTCACCCTTTTGTTGGTATTTTTGGCCTTTGAAGAGGTGGGTTTAGTGGTAGTAACTTTTCTTTTGTGGGGTGTGGTATCAAGCAAGGCTTCTTCAAGGGGGATTTCCTCATCTGGGGATTTAGGGTTTTTAATCTTATTTTTCCCAAAAGGGTTGGCCTTTCTCCCACTATGGTTGGAATTTTTAGGGAGAGGATTGGTTTCTAATAGCTCAATTTTGACTATTAGAGGATTGGTTTATATAAAAATGATTTTTTTTTCCTTTATTATTATTTTTAATGTGTTTTTAATAAAAAAAATTCTTAAACATTAGTGTTTTGAAAAAAATCAATAAATATATAAACTGGGAACAAAATTTTCTTATACACCTTCATATATGTTGCAACAATCAGTCCTCCAATTGGCAGTGAAGGGGGTGAATTACTCCTATGTTTTCTTTGCACATCAATCCGATTGGAGGGCGTCATCAACGATCATTTGTAACACATTCTTGGTGGTATCATCACCAGTTTATAGCTTTTCATCTTTGTGTTGTTGTATTCTCTTATATGACCTATGTGTTACATGAAGTAATATAAAGTGTTGAATCCTTCTTTGTACTTTATCATTGATGACATATTTGATGTAACCCTTTTGTAATCAATAGATTAGGAAGTATCTTGTAAGACTCTGTGCATGGCTCTAGCAGAGACTTAGAATGTACCAATTTGCCATTGGCAAGTACCAGTTGATGGTCAAGAATCTTCATGCTTGATCTTTATCATATTATAGTGAGTGATTCATTATCAGTTCTTCATCGATATTGGTACCTTGTTTTGTTATATTTTGACATTCTTGGTGCAACATTGGCTCTATTTTCTTCCTATAAATGGATTTTGGTCATCATCTTGAATCATCTTTGTTGAAGATTTGACATTGAGGAGGGGGGGGTGTTTCATTTTCTTTCCTCTTCTCTCTTATGGGGGGACTTTTTCCTCATAATTTTTTTCTTCTCATACATCATTCAGAGCATTGTTTGTTATAATATCTCTTTTAAAGAGGAGTTTTGTCCCGTTGGGTTTTCTCCTTTTTTCTATTTGTGAGAGATTGCATTGCATTTGTACGTAGGTAGCTAACACGGCCTAGTATTTTGAAAGACACATTTTGTATTGTTAGCTTTTGTATATTCTTCCAAAGTTTCAATTAGGGGCCCGGGCAGGGGGTGTTGGTGTAATTAAGGCATTTTAACTTTGTTATTTCTCACCTAAGTACTAATTGCACTTTACTTAAGATTACTTAGGAAATTACATAAGAATAGTTGGAGCATTTCTACTTTGTGTTGTCTTATCATGTTATTATTTTATCATATCCACTTTGGAGGGTGATCCATCTTTAGTGGACATGTGAAATCCAACTTTATGGTGTTATCACACTATCACCTATCCACCTTTTATAGGGTGATATCTTTTTGTTGATTATCATGTAATTTTTTCAACACTTTTCATTGTCTCATTCACTCCTTTGTGCTTTTATATGGAGCCTAATCAGGCTCAGAGGTTAATTTTTCCCCAATTTTATTAGCGTAATTTTTCCCCAAAGTATTCAATAGGGGTTTGAGGGCAATGCCCCTTGTGGGATTTAGAAGTTAATTTTCTATTGACTGACATATTCTAACCTGTTTTTGTAACCCACATAAGTCTTGATAAAATGGCTTAGGATTAGAGTTTTCACATGAGAATTTTGTAGCATTTTGCAGAGGTATTGAGTTGCAAGGGATTGGTGATTGTAATTTGTTCAATTTGTTGGATAATGATATTAGACTCTGTATTTGGTGGATGTAACTTGAGATTGAGTGAACCATGTTAAAATTTTCTCTTCGCTGTTATTATTTATGTATTTTTCATTCCTTTGTTTAATTTTCATTTGTATTTAGTTGATATTTTTTGCATGCAATTTCTAACACATTGTACTCACCTTGGCTAAATAACCAAGGTGTGTTTCATTCACTCCTTTGTACTCACCATGGCTATATATCTAAGGCCCCGTTTGTTTCGCGGAAGTCGGGAGGAATTGGAATTGCAACTTCCCATTTTCGCCAAATTCGTCGTTTGTATGCCTAAGATGCAATTCGGGATTCGTCGACGAAAACCGGGTTTCAACACGAAAACAGGCGGCATCATCTTCCCACCGAATAGGTGGAATTAGGAATTAAACCCCGAAGATGCATTTTTCAAAACCCCATTTGATAGAATTTCGGGTCCGTGGGGAGGGTAAAATGGAATAAGCCGCGCGAATGGGGTTTTCCACTGTTACATTTTCACCGCGTTTTCCACTGTTTCACGAGCGAGTTTTCACTGTTTTACGAGCGAGTTTTCACCGCGTTTTCCACTGTTTCACCGCGTTTTACGAGCGAGTTTGTTTTTTCAGCGCGAGGTAAGTCCTGCGCATAGGGTTTTTACTTGTTGCATCTGTTTTTACTTCCATCGTTTCGCGGAATGTTGATATTTAC
>MU227652.1:0-16658 GCA_018584345.1 Thuja plicata
CCAAGTCTCGTAAGATAAATGGAATATTTGGTTTTGTCATGAGACTAAGCGACATAAGGCAAAAGCGAAGTCGGGAGATCATTAGGCATATTCCATTTGATTCACGCGATCAAGCGACCTGACTTAATCTTTTAAATAGCACATGCCTTAAGTGAATAAAAAAGGTAATGAAGGAATAGAAGGCATGGCTAAGGGTTTTTAGATACATCGTTCAACATTAGGCCTTAGGGTTTAGGATTTTACAGGGTTTTTTAGGATTTTGACATGGAATTAGCACGAAACCCAGAAACCTCAGAGAACAAGACAAGGAATAGGGCAAAACATGAAATACAACCAACAGCTTCTTTGTAATTTTCCTCCTATCATCAATAGCCAATGTTCTCTCTAATTCAGTTTTTCTTGAATCATTCATGACATCAATCATATTTACCATCTGAGTCTCTTGAACAATTTGCAGCATCCTGATTTGCTCTGTCAGATGTAGATTGATCTCTTGTAGACTTGTGATCTCTTCTACTAAAGTGTCTGATGCTTTGCTTATTTGGGATTCAACTGAGTTGAAGTAATCTAGGATCTCCTCTTCTTGATAATCTTTCTCATTAAGCCTGGTTTCCATAATCTTTCTTTCATCAAGCAACTTTCTCATGCTTACTCTCGTCTCTTTGTACTGCTCACAGTAAATCTCAATTTGTAACTGCTCATTCTCAATAGTCTTGTCCAGTCTATACTTTTCCATTGTTTTGATCTTTTCTCTTAATTCTTTAATATTTTCAAGAAAGAGACTTATCTCTTATACCAATTGTTGGAATTACTGGAATAATGTACTAAGAGGGGAGGGGTGAATTAGTACCTCTAGAAATTTTTTATGTGATTGGCCCATTAACCTTTGTTTCATCAGATTTGTATATTCACCTATCTATATGTTCATCTTTCTTTATGTATGTAAAATCATAACATAAGTTCTTTACATGTGTGAACATTCAAGAAACATACATGAAAATAAATAACACATAACACAAGATATGATATCATAGAAAAATCGTGTTAGGAAGTAAAAACCGCGGTGGGGATGTCACCCACAAAACTTCACTATCTGTAGATAAGAAGGGAGCCGGTTAAGGTTTAAAATTTGATCACTTATGATGATCTACCATGTTAGGAGTACTAGAGTGGAGACCTATTAGGATCTACTTCATTTGAAGCTTTAGCAATACCATTAAGTGTGCACTCTGTTAAGAAATTTATCAAGAACTGTTAAGTCCACCTTCTACTAAAAGATTTCTGATGTGATGCACTTGTTAGAATGAAAATACATTATAAATGTTGATATGATATTATATGTAATCTCTAATTTCTGATAACAGGTCCTATAAACCTTACAATGTATATGTAATCACCTTGAGTGATTGAATGATACCTAGTCTCTTCTCGTCGATAGCCTTGTCTGTGCTCTTGAGAACTAATATGATCTATTTCTGAACTTTGCATGAATTCACTTCTGTTGCTGAGATGCTCTTCATGGATAGAATAATTTATCAACTCATTACATATTACACATGATTGAACATCTATATATACTAGTTTCTAGGTCCATTCTTGATTCACGCTTTTCAAATTAACTCTAGATCCAGGGTTTACAACTTGACCTTGATCTTTAGTTAGTTATGTTTTAGATCCATTAGGATGCTTTAAAACATTTACAATATGCTTGCTTGACCCTCAAGTATTTTTTTAAAACAAATTAAAACTCTACAAATAGAATTATAATGTTTTATCTGACATGGAAAGTCAGATCCACTATATGCAGGTTCTGTAACTGACTGTCGATTCTGATGGTCTGGCTTATCTGTCAGTCTGTCAGTTTTCTTTCATTCTTTTCTCTATCTATCTTTTGCTCCATTCATGTCCCTATTTTGAACTATTCATTGGGTTCCTTTCCTTTTCTTCTCTTTCAATGATGTTCACAAAATTGTACCATCGGTGATGTCCTTTCTTGTTTGTTGTCAGTTCAACACTTGTCAGTGTTCGTCGGGCAATTCTATACTTAGTATTTTCATGTCAAGCATTTTTATCTCATCGATTGTGCAGTGTTCTATCTGTCGGTTATTCCTATACCGATGACCCTTATCATGTTTTTCACTTAAGTATACTAATGGCAAAACTTAATGTCATCATGCTAAGATACCTACATGTGCTTGTCTTGTTGATCCTACTTCCTTAGTCAATGTCATCAATGAAGAAAATATTTTTATGAAGAACTTACAACATGATTATTATGATTCATCTTATGTGTTGATTAAAAATTGTAATGGTTTTCTCTATCCATCATTTGGTTCTATTACCTTACCTATTAAGATTTATGGTAAAGTTGTGGACACTACCTTTGTTTTTGTTCCTACTTCTGATCAATTTCAAGTTAAGCTTAGTTTTACTTGGTTGACTTACATGTGTGTCAATGCTTCTCCTATCCATAAGTGTATTAAATTCATTCATGATGAAGAGGTGAAAATGATTAATCATAGTTCATATCAACCTTCTAGGCCTAGGGATTGTGCTACCCTTGACTTCTTTTGGCCTTTATTACCTAATTCATGTTCTTCTTGACCTAATAACCTTTTTCACTCATATCAAGCCTATAAACATCACAAGATTCTTGAGTTAAGCATGCCTTGAATAGATCTTAGCCATGGTCTTTTTCTTATGCCTTCTATACCTCCTTTATTCAGTACTTCTAGTTTTTTTAATCAAGCTCCTAGTGTTTCTTTTCAGCCTATTGAAAATCCTACTAATCCTCCCACAGAACCTTGGAAGGAACTAGTTGTTGTTCCTCCTATTTCTCAACATGTTTCAAACAAGAAAAAATGTAACAAATCTACCAATGAACATTGTAAGAAGCGCCAAGCTCATGCTAGGGCCCATGCCTTTGTTCTTCGAAATTATTTACCTTCTTTTGACCATCTTATGCCTGATGTGTTGGATGAAGTTAATGTTAATAATGTGAAGGTATTATATTTTTCCATTAGTATACTTAAGGAAAAACATGATCTGAACCATCAGTTTACTCCACACTGACAGACAGGGCACAACACCACCTGATGCTAAGGTTACTCGATAAACACTGTTAAGTGTTATCCGGTGAAAAAAAGGTTAAACAAAACTCGACGAGTAACAACAGTGCAACCTAATGAAACAACAAAGAGAGGAACCTGACAGACAAAGGGAATTTGACGAGCAGTTCAAACAAAGGAACACCAACGGACTTCAAGTTCAACCTAACGACCAAGAAATAACAGTCAATTACCTCCCACAAAAATAGAATCTTACTTTCCAGGTCAGATAAATCACTGAATTTGTATTTATAGCTTCTTGATTTATTTTTAAATCCTTTATGTGCAGAGGAAGCAATGTATTTATTATTTTTTTTATTAGTTTTACTAATTTAAAACATGCAAACTAAAGATCAAGGTCAAGTTGCAAACCTTTGATCTAAGAGTTAACATTGTAATGCATGACTCCAAGATAGGTCAAATAGTTGTATAAATAGGTGCTCAATATATTGAGAATAGGAGTTGTTGAATGAAGATAGTAGCCACGGAGAGCATCTAGAGACCAGACAAAAGAATTCATGCAGAAGCACAGAAATATAATCAAATTAGTTTCAAGAGTAGAATAGAGGCTACCAACAAATAGAGAAAAGGTATTCATCAATCACTTAAGGTGATATTGCTATTTTAAGAGCTTTAATGGATCTTTAATCAACAATTGTAGATTGTATGCAGTTAGGTCAAAATTTGTACTCACTCTAACAAGTGTAGTATACTAATGAAATCTTTTCAAGAAAGGTGAGCTTAACTATCCTATTGTAAATCTCATAAATAAGTGCACACTTAATTAAGTTTTGCTAAATCTCTTAACATAGTAGATCTTAATAGGTCTCCACCTTAATAATCCTAACAGGGTAGATCATTAGAAGTGATCAAATTGTAAGCCTTAACTAGCTCCCTTCCATTCTGCAGATAGTGAAGTTTTGTGGGCACCATCCCCACCATAGTTTTTACTTCCTAACAAGACTTTTCTGTGATACCATATCCTGTGTTATGTGTTTATCACTTTCATGAATGTTTCTATGAATTTTGCAAACTATTAAAGATTATCAATGAATAATACATGCATAAGAAGGGACAACAGTAATGGTCAGTAAAGCAGTAATAAATAATTACTAATGATAAATTGAGAAAGGTGTTAAAAATTTTAGAGGTACTGATTCACCCCTCCCCTCTCAGTACTACTTCCCATTAATTCCAACAATTGATATTAGAGCAAAGTCTCTTCTTGGAAAGCTTAAAGGCTTAAGAGAAAAGATCATAGAATGGAGAAGTACAAACTTGATAAGAACATTGAGAACAAAAATATTGAGATATAGATGTTCTATGAATAGTATAAAGAAGCTATAATCAAGATGAGTGAGTTTCTGGATGAAAGGAAAGGTATGGCTACCCGTAACAATGAAAAAAATTATCAAGAAGAAGAGATTTAAGATTTATTTGAATCTTCAAGATCAAATACAAGAAAAACATTAGATACATTAGAAGAGAACATCACAAATCTAAAGGAGATCAATCAACATCTGACAGAGCAAATCAAGATGTTGCAAATCGGTCAAGTGAGCCAGATGATAAGAATTATTGATGTGATGAGTTCCACTAGACAAGCTAAAATAGAAAGGACACTTGTTATTGATGACGGAACTAAGATTACAGAGAAACTACAAGAGAGGGAAATGGAAATTCAAAGACATGTTGAACATCACCATGATCTCAAAAATTAGATTATTCTTATGAGTCAAGAAGAAAACAAAATAAATGTGGAACTCATTGAGAGAATACAAATTATCGGTGAACTAAGAGAAGAAAATGAAAAGCTAAAACATGAGGTTAGAATTCAGCAACAAAATAATGAGATTATCAGAAAGGCTGAAGAGAGCAATAAAAGAATGGATGAATTTATTGAAGGACAACGAAGAGTCAACAACAACAGTATAGGCTTTACCGAAAATGGAGAATCATCCAATCAAGCAAAATCAAAGAATGTCTATGAAAATCCAAGACCAAGAAAGCTAACATGCAAGCACTATGGAAAGCAAGGGCACACATCAAATGTATGCTGAGGTAAAATGAAAAGTATTCCTAAATCTACACCTACATTCATAGGATTTTGTTAAAAATGTAACAAGAAAGGACATAAGGCTTATGAATGCAAGACTAAGATAGAACAACCAAAGAAGGAAACCTACATGGAGAAATTTTCTCCTACGTACAAGATGAATGGGCACACATCTGAAGAATGTTATAAAAAGACAAGGCAAGCATGGAAGCCTAAAGGTCAAGAGATTCCTTATCAACCAAAGAGAATAGGTAATCAATATACATGGAATTACAATACATGGACAACTATACAACATGTGGTAGATATGGTCACATTCCTACAAACTACATGAGAGCATGGACCAAAAGGTCTAGAGGCTGGTCAAACCCTGGAATGACATGCTTGCACTATCATAAAGTTGGTCACCTCAAGAAATATTTCAAAGACTGATTGACAGAGACAAGCACATATCCCAATGGAAACACCATTGAAGATATCCAGAGGGCAAGAGACAAAATGTGGATAAAATATTCAAGCAATGATGAAGTTGGGTCAAGCAATGCAAATCATGACACCCCATCCAATGGATCTGGTGACATCACCACCCCCATTTAAGTTGAACAAGTAAGTATGGAACTACACTATACCAATTCATATTTTTCATCATTTCCATTATACAAATGATAGATATTCAAAATCTGCATGAATAAAGATGCATATTATGTTACTTGTTACAATTTTGAGAAATCAACCTCGTCGGTATATGCATACCAAAAATCATCAGTGAAAAAAGTAGATAAGTTGTTTTACACTTATTGGGGATTGTCAGTCAACACACAAAGTGACTAAGTTTCCAATATAACCTGACACCCATCGGTAAGAAAGGAAAGTTAAAAGTTGTCACTATAGAATACCGATATCTGTCGACAAATGTCCCAGGAAACTCAACTTCACCAATGATGTTTTGTAAAGTCTTCCCAACAAAACCCATCTTCACATCTTGATGAGTTTTTGATTATTTATTACAAAGACTTAGAGAAAAAAGTTTATAAATAGTCGACCGGACAACATAATTTTGCACCCATGATTTGAAGAGAAAGTAGAGTGAAAGGCAGAGTGATTAAAGAGTAGAAAGCAGAGCATCCTCAGATCAATCTAAGAACACAACAAACAAATCTTTCACCACTATTGTGAATTTAAGTAAGTATCAAAGGCACCGAAAGATCTTTGTCATCATTTTTCAAGAGAGCCCTAAATTTCCAGAATACCCTAAAACTTCAAAAATGATGGCAACCACCTCAAGAACTGCTAAAATAAAGAATGATAAGAGGAATGTGGTTAAGATGATCAATAATAGTACATGTGTAGAGCCCAAGTATAATATCTTCCTAGAAATTGCATCAAAACCCGATGAAACCAGAGCATTTTCAAAAATCCCACCTAGGGGTTTTCTCATAGAAGACATTAGGTCTTATATTCACTGCAAGATTGCAGAGATAGGTGTTCTTGAAATGGATGAAGCTTATAAGAAGATTTGTGATGCCAAAGGGAAACTAAAGGAAGAGCACAAACACCTAGAAGTCAAAGGGTTAACTAATTCCCCACATTTCCTGAGGGAATTCAAAATAGACTGGATAAGGTTAGTCTTGAGCAGAATGCATGACAAGAAGCTATAGCTAGACCAACCCACGAAAATAACCAAGGATGTTCTTCATGTGGTCATTGGTTATCTAATAACCGAAAAACCTAGGGTACACAATCATCCATCCATGAAAGAAGTTGAAAAACTCACCAATGTAGAAGGAGACAACATAGGTCTCAAGGTGAACACAATCACCGATGAAGAACTAAAATTTGGTGCATGTGTAGTTGGGTATAAAATTTTTCAAGCTAGCAGATTGAACAACATTTTTGCAATAGTAGTAAGCACAACTTACAAGATAGTGACCAAGGGAATTCAGATGGATCTATGTGAGATCCTATTAAAATAAATTGATGCGAACATGAACACAATCAGGTCTACAAAGATCAACACATGTAAGTTTGGCTCATTTATCATGTGTATCTTTTTCTATTTTCAAGAATACTTTCCTTCAGTAGGAAAAGTAAAATGGGACACTACCAAATTAGTAACCCAATAGATTAGTGAACTGATTAACTCAGTAGGAGACAATTTTGAGTCTATTATGTTTGCTTACTTCCTTGAGTTCAAGGAAAATATGATGGAGATGACTAGGATTCCTAAACAACTTGTACAAAAACATAAATGGAATATGTTTTATGGTGGACACAGATTTCACCCATATCAAACTAGTTGTACCAAAGACATCTTGGTTAGCACTAATTGATTATGAGATCAATATTGATCAAGCTAAAAGTGCAATTGAGGCATTAGTAAATGAGCCAATGGATAGAAAATAACCAAGGTTTGGAAAAAATGAAGAGGCCAAATCAAAGATAAAACAAGGCCTGGAAATAAAAAATAATGTAAAAAAAAAGGATAAGATGACTAAGAATCTCAAAAAGATTCTATCAGTTACATATGAAGAATAGGAACAACTAGAGGAAATCTTTGAACATGGTACCATCAGTGAGGAACAAGAAGAACATAAATCAGATTCTGAGGAGACTAAATCTGATACGCCTCCACCTCCACCTCATGCAAAGAAGCAGAGGACAAGGAGTCAAACTGCTACAACCAATACAACCCCTCTTAAGAAAGGTCAAGTATGGACCTATATGAGTAAGCAGCCAGTGAAAAGAAGAAGGCAGAAAACTGTGAAAACAACACCTCCAAAGAAGAGGAAAAGGTTGATTAGGATAAAGGCTGACATAGAGGACACTAAAGATGATGAGCCTGATGTGGCAAAGAAGAACTATAGGAATAAAACAATTGATGAAGCTACTGAGTCTATTGCTACATCTAGAACCATGTCTGACAAGAAAATTAGACAATGGGATACACTAAACCCAGAGGACCAGAACAAGATACAAGAGGCAGTTATAAAATCAATGATCATGTAAAAATATGCACCGGCTGAATTTGTCAATAAAATACCTAAAGAGATGGGTAAAAGTGTATACCAACAACGGTCATATGCTCTACAAACCAAAAGAGAAGCAAGGGAGAGGGTACTAGTAACACTAATGCCTCCTGAATCCAAGGTTGGAGAAATCAAAGAAATACTCAAGAAGCACTAAAGTTAATTTGTAACCAAAATAAGGGCATACAAAGTATTAGAGAACAAATTCATAGAGCTAGACAAAATGACTGAAACTAAATGGAGACAACTTCTAGATCTACTGGCAGAGTCAACAAGTGGTGAGAATCAATTACTTCTCACCAACACACCTCATAGAGAGGAGGAGACAGATAATGAAAGTCCTCAGCACATTGCTCTGGACAATACTGAAAGTGATAATGAGCCTATACACATAGATACAGTCATGGATGATATCATCCAAGATATCACTAACTATGATTCTGACAAAGATCCATAGAAGAAAGATGATGTCATATTTATCACACTTAAGGATAAAGGGCAGTAGCAAGAATTGCAGACATCAGATGGTACAATAATTAATATTGCTAATGAAAAAGTGCAGGACACTTCAATCATGGACTCCAAAGAATAGACCTTGAAGACCAAGTACAAAAAGATGAGGATGTCAATTCTCCAAAAGATCAAACGGACAAGTAGGACACCACTCTGGATACATTACAAGCAACCACTCAAAGCAATATGGCTATACTAATGTAGGCAATCAATATTATGGAGGGTAATGATGGATCTACAGTAGAGGACACAAGCACACCTGAGGACAAGGGTGATGCTGAAGAAAAAGATACTATAGATAATACAAAAGAAATAACTATAGAGAAGGCTGCAACTGATGATTAGAAAGATACATCTATTGATCAAAATAAGGAGGAAACTCAAAAGGAAAAAGGGGACACACAAATAGAGAAAGGTGAAGAAGAAAAGAAAGATGAGAAGGAGAAACAATCAAAATAAAAATCTATAGAGAGACCCCAGGTTGAAGGAGAGACATCTTCACAAAACCCATAGGTGCCACCCAAGCTGAAAACACAAGAAGCATCTTCCACAAGGCCTTCACCAACCACTTTAGAGAGAAAAAATGAACAAGCTATGGTAGTTCATACCTCTGCATCCCCACAAATATCAAAGAAGAAGAAAGGAAAGAATAAGAATCTAGTAACTCTGGATGAAGTCATTGAGATTCTAGTTTGTGATCCAAGGACATTGGATCCAACTACATTGACAAAGTATGCCAGGCTCTATGAGAGAAAATCCATTCAAGAAAAACTGAAGAGAGAAGAAAAAGAGGCCAAGGTACTGGAAGTAGCAAGAGGAATACTTCAAGAGATTGTTCTTGATGTAGATATTGATAAAATAGATCCAATTCTTGATCAATTGGTAATACTCATAGATGCAATAACATCATAGAATATTGATGCTAAGAAGGTTATGGAAGAGAGACTTTAACAAAAGTATGAGTTCAAGCTAGCCAAGAAGATAAGAAAGGAAGTGGCATTGAAAAAGGTTAACCTTAATATAGAAATTGTGCACTTTAGATCAAATCACTCAGGAATATACCGACAAGATAGCACAAATTGATGTTGATCTTAAGTCTAGTTCATAAATTCTCACCAATACTGAAGAAGCACTCAAATTGCATAATGAGAAAATCAAACAAGCTAGGAAATAGAGATAGGACATACATTTTGCATAGATAAAGTATAGAGATGAGGTAAATGAGCTCCAATATAAGCTCTTACCGACACTTACACTCCTGTAACAACATGTGAAATAGGAAAATACACTCATTTCCACCCCACAAATGTCTATCCTAGACAACATTTATGATATGCACACGAGGCTAGAGATACAACACATGGCACTAGAACAATTGAAAGAAAAATGAGAGAAAATGCAAGAAGATATCAAGGAAACCCATTCCAATATACTTAACACATTGTAAGTTACACATTTTTGTCACAATTTTTGGCATATTATATGTTGTACATTTTTGTCATCAGTATCAAAGAAAGGGGGAAATTGATATGTTCACTCACCTCAGTAAAAAGGAGGAAATAATATGTGCAGTAAAAGAAAGGGGAAAATACATGAGGAAATAATATGTACATACAAAGAAAAGAACAGAGAATGTATAGTATACATGTACATATACTTATACTATATTGATGCATACAGTTAGGGGGAGTCATATGATGACAAGGATACAGACATGGTGTACATACTAAACACTTTAGTATCATGCACATATAATTTTTTTGATACTAATGTCAAAGGGGGAGATTGAAGGCATTATATTTTTCCATTAGTATACTTAAGGAAAAAACATAATTTGAACCATTGGTTTACTCCACACTGATAGATAGGGCACAACACCACCCAATGCTAAGGTTACCCAATAAACAGTGTTAAGTGTTATCCGATGACAAAAAGGTTAAAGGAAACCTGATGAGTAACAATAGTGCAACCCGAAGGAACAACAAAGAGAGGAACCTGTTAGACAAAGGGAGCCTGAAAAATAGTTCAAACAAAGGAATGCCAACAGACTTCATGTTCAACCCAATGACCAAGAATCGACAGTCAGTTACATCCCGTAAAAAGTGGATCTGACTTTCCACGTCAGATAAATCACTGAAGTTGTATTTATATTTTCTTGATTTACTTTTAAATCCATTATGTGTAGAGGAAGCAATGTATTTATTATTTTTTTAATTAGTTTTACTGATTTAAAATATGCAAACTAAAGATCAAGGTCAAGTTGTAAACCTTGGATCTAAGAGTTAACATTGTAATGCGTGAATCCAAGATAGGTCAAATAGTTGTATAAATAGGTGCTCAATCTATTGAGAATAGGAGTTTTTGATTGAAGATAGTAGCCACGGAGAGCATCTAGAGACCAGAAAAAATAATTCATGTAGAAGGATAGAAATAGAATGAAATCACTTTCAAGAATAGAATAGAGGCTACCGACGAACAGAGAAAAGGTATTCATCAATCACTTAAGGTGATATTGTTATTCTGAGAGCTTTAATGGATCTATAATCAGTAATTGTAGATTGTATGCAGTTAGGTCAACATTTGTACTCATTCTAACAAGTTTAGTACACTAATAAAATCCTTTCAAGAAAGGTGGGCTTAACTGTCCTATTGTAAATCTCATAACTGAATGCACACTTAAATCAGTGTTGCTAAAGCTCTTAACATAGTAGATCTTAATAGGTCTCCACCTTAATACTCCTAACATGGTAGATCATCAGAAGTGATCAAATTGTAAGCCTTAACCGTCTCCCTTCCATTCTGCAGATAGTGAAGTTTTGTGGGCACCATCCCTACCACAGTTTTTACTTCCTATCAGGAGTTTTCTGCGATACCATATCCTATGTTATGTATTTATCACTTTCATAAATGTTTCTACGAATGTTGCAAACTATTAAATATTATGAATGAACAATACATGCATAAGAAAGAACAACAGTAACGGTTGGTAAAGCAGTAATAAATGATTACTAATGATGAATTGAGAAAGGTGTTAAAATTTTTAGAGGTACTGATTCGTCCCTCCCCTCTTAGTACTACTTCCCATTAATTCCAACATAATGATGTTAAGATGAATGATTATGATGATTCTATTCCCATCTTAGATTATATTTTGATTAATCTTGATGAAGAAGATACTCTTGATGATCCTGTTCATGCTAATGATGTATATGAGACTATTGATCTTGTTAGTGATTTAACTCGTATGCTTTCCACACAACTGATAATTACACCTAGTATCAAACATTGTGATTCTCAAGAGCATCCTTGTTTGGAACTGGCTATTATTCCTACTGTGTTGGATATAGTCCCTCTTGCAATTTACCCACCTTCCCTAAATGATATAAACCAAGATGGGGAGAGTAGGTGTTGTGCTCGATTGGCTCTTCCTTCAAGGTAACATTTTATGTGTTTGTCTAGATTGTATTATGCTTCTCTCGTAATGTGTTTTCTAAATGTTTGTTATATTCTTTTATATGACCCCTTTTACTTTGTTGGTGCAAGGTGATAAAGGAATCAAATATGTTATACTATTCCTCTATATGTATCTCTATTCTTCTATATATTGTTTTCATGTTATGTTGTACCTATGTTATTGTTCATAAATGTTTTCCTTGTGTGGTCTGCTTGAATTTTCCATATGGGAGAACTGATTCTTTTCGGTCTCCATGTTGTGGTCTGAAAAGGCTCTTCTTCACAACTCTTGCATTTTCTTTCCTCCATGATGATTATAGTTCTAGTTTCTTTGGGAAATAATGTCAATTCATTTGAATAATATCATATCTATATATACATATTACCTTATGATCATACTCACCCCATGGTAGGTAGATCCCTTTTGTGTTCTCTGTATGTTTATGTGGTATTTCCATTGATTTTTCTTTGTTTGGGGGCATCTCGTAGTGGAAACATAATCAGTGGAGTTTTTTATGTTTTTGGTAAAGTCATTTCTCATGTTAAAGTGTTAGAAATGACTTTAACATGGTGGGATATGCTCTACTCACTTTTTGCACACATGCACTTTCAAAATATTTTCAAACTCAAAAACTTTTTTCTCCCTTTATGGATTAGAGACTAATACTTAAAGCATGGATTTTTACCTAATAGGATCTTTTGATCCCTCCAGTTTTAATTTACACTGTTTTGATCCCTTAAGGATGAAAGGTGTCCTTAAGATTGGATCTATCAATGTTTTGGCTTCTCTCTTTTGGAGTAGAATATTCTTAAGGGTAAATCTTTGATGGGTTGACTAGTGAGTAGCCACATTCACTAGGAAGTTCAACTCCATCTTTCCAGTTGAATTTTCCCTTGTGTGATTCACAATGGGACATAGGTTCTCATTGGGAAAGTTAATCGATCCCTCTCTCTTTCTCTTTGATTGGTGATGTCTCTCTTATTGTAATTTTGAGGTTGACAAAGACTTAATTCCCTGGGGGCTTGAGGATTCCTTTGTCACTTTTGGTTTCAATAAGATTATCTTTTCTTTATGATCTCCTTTACCAAGAGTTTGCATTGAGTCCATACTCTTACTAAAGTGGGAGCTAAATGTATCATTAGAAAATGGAAGAACGTCCATTTTGTATTGGTTTAGCCCTCTGAGTAAGTGGTGTGGGGTCATCTCAACTACCTTGAATGGGTCTTTGACTTGGATTTGGCTCTTCCCCTATTCTGCCCCATTTCTCACTTCTCTCTGGCCTGTTTCTAGCACCTTGATCTGCAAATTTGATTTTCTTGAGCTCGGGGTCAAGGTTGACCTTCTAGGTCAAGTTAAACCTCAACCATGACCTAGGTCAAGCTCAACCTCAACCCTGACCTAGGTCAGAGTTGACCTCAACATAGAACTAGGGTCTAATTTTCAAGAATCTGGGGTTTCTGGATGTCAGGCTTTAGAAAGATTTAATTCCCACTTATGGGTCGGTTGTTTCAGTCTTTGAGGAGATGAATCTTGAAATTATATTTAATATAGTTCCACTTCTATGGGTATAGGTCCAATTGGAATTTAATTATCCTATTTAGGTCTCCGTAGAAGATTGTTCCATAGATAGGTATATATGGAAGCCTTCTCCTCTCATTTTCTCTAAGTGTGAAAGACAAGCTAAGAAACAACACTTGAGACAAGTACATTATCATCTACTTTCAAGAATCCATTTTTCTATATTCTTCTCAAGTGTTCAAGTTCTCCATTGAAGATCAAGGATTCAAGCATTCAAGCCTTTGAAGGGATTTCGTTCAAGCACTCATGATTCATCATTCAAACCCTAGATCTATCCATTATGGTAGTGTGTGTAACGACCTGAAATTGTTCTATTCCAACTATGGACCCTATTTTTCCTAAGTGTGATCATACCCTCGATTATGTCCAAATGACCTTGTTACTACTTGGCATAATTCTTCAAATCAATTTAATGTCCTAGGTGATTTTTATCACTGAATTATATTAACTATTATAGCCATACATTTTAAATCAATTCAAACCCAATTAAATCAAATCAAATTCAAATATGGCTATAGTATTTAATCATAAAGGAATTAAATAAATCCCTAAATCAATTACCCACTTGCAAAATAACCCATTCCCCTAGCCTATTTAATTTAATTAAAATAGCTAAAGTGCCCTAATTATTAAAAAAAAATTAAATTGTTTAAATAATTAGTTTCCTATTTTTGAATGAATTAAATAAGTTTAATTCATTTATTAATATTCTCCTAAAGCCCTAACCTAACCCATCTCAACCACTTCTACCCTAGGTTCTAACCCTTCTCAACCCATTCACCCTTGCTAAACTAATCCTAATCCTAATTCTACCCTAACCCACCTCCTAATGTTGTCACATTCCATTAAGGAATGCTTAGCAACTCAACCCACTTGAGAAAGTCCACTTTCTCAAGCATGACTTTCTTAAGGTCCACCTTCTCAAGCCTTCCTCTTACACTCTCTCCATGCTTCTTTAAGGCTTTCATTAATGTCTTATTAATGAAAGTACCTTTAGCCCATGTCTCCTCTATGCCTTATTAATGCCCAAGGCATTAATAGCCCTTACATCTCCATTAATGGGTCTTTGAACTCATAAATGAACCTTGTCTCCCCTCTCTCTCTTTCCCATTCTTCTATAAATAGAAGCCATTTTTGAGAGTAAATAAGCCTTCACCTTAGATTCTCAATGCATTGTTATGCTGTTAAATTCTTCCTAGACTCACATTTCACTTGATATCTCATGCTTTTTCATTGTTTTCATTTCAATAATTAGAGCTAGAATGCATGCTTTATCATCTTTTTAGCTTGTTTTTTAACTAAAATCCTTCATGCTAGGTAGTATATGTCACTGATTGTAGCATAAACTGAGGGATTTTATGTTACTAATCAAACTCTTCCTAGTTAGAAGGCAATAGGTCACTTTTAGTGGGTTTTGTATGTTTTATCTAACCTTTTACACTAATGAAATGACTTATTGAGTGTTTGTGTCTTTCTTATCAAGTATTCAATTACACACACACATTTATGGCGCCCACTGTGGGGCCTGATTTTTGACTTGGCCTCGTTTTCTAACATTTTTTTTCCAATTTGCATGCTCAGGGAATCTATCATAGGATCATTTTTTCTCATTTAGGATTACATCTGGGATACGCCATCGCACCCCAGAAGATCAGGATCGCATCCGGGATATGCCATCGCACCGCGAAAGATCTGGTCATTTTTGGTTTTGGCTCACATCTGGTGAGCATTGGATCATATTTGGTAAGGAAACTCATATACCGGATACTACATCGCATTCAGTAGGATTCAAGGATTGAATCTGGTTTGAAAGCTTGTGTATTTCATTTGACTAGAATCCTAACAGTTTCCACAAGTGGTGTTTTTGGTGTTTTACAGCTTAACAAGTGTTTGCAGGTGTTTTTGGGAGGTTTTCATAGAGTTGAATTAAATAGATACTAACTCAGTTTTACAGGTTGCCAACCCCCCATCTTGACCTCCTTTTACTTGTTTTCAAAATTAAAACACATATTCCAATTTGTCACTAAACTGACTAGAGGATTATGCTCTTTTCCTTTTAAGAAAAATCAGAAACTCATACATCAGTTTATGGATTGAACATAATTTGGGGTAAATGAACAAGTAAACATGTCGTTTAATTCAATTTGGGAGACTAAATGAATAAAACAAATCACTAAATCATGTGGGTTATGTTGGTACTCCTGAATTTGGAACAAATTTGGAGTGACCATGTTTGACTTTCAAACAAGCAAAAGTGAATACCTTTGAAATTGTGTAAGAAGGCTCAATTAGAATGATTGAAAAGGTGCCCGGATGATTTTCATGAGATACAAGTTTGGAGGAAGCTTTAATGCTTTCCATTTGACATATGCAGTGGGTCCCAGCTCCTGAATTTCAGTTCTGACATGTTTAGGGAATAGTCAGTTTGAGGGGGTCACCTAATTCTGCATCCTTGCTAGTTGTCAATTTGTTGTCCGGAGCCAACTTTGCTTTTGAGTATTTTACACCCTGTTGAGTTTCATAGTTTGCCACTTTGGGAATGTTTAGCATGCATGTCAGAGAGCTTATGTTTTAAACCTCAGGTCATTCCGAATCTGTTTGATAAGTTTTCATACTTCCCAAAGTTGGTTACTCAGAACTATCGGCATTTTTGTCCTGCCTAGAAATCTGAATAGCCCATTTTGACATGTGACAAATTTTGACCAATTCATCCAATTGAGAAAATTCCTTTTGTACTGTGTTCCAGTGGTCACACACTCCATATTTTCCAGTCTGCAGATCTTTATAAAATCAGATCACAAGTTTTCAAGAACCATTCTGACAGTGATTAAATCTGATTTCCTGTGTATTCAAATTCAGAATTACTAAGTGACCCACTTTGAGCTTTTGAAAGTCTATACCCGGGTGAACATTTTGGATAATTG
>MU227652.1:27773-38596 GCA_018584345.1 Thuja plicata
ATTCCTTAGAGAGAGAATCAAAAGGTTAGCCTTCCTTGAGTTTAAACTCATAAAAAGAAGAAGGATAAGCATCCTTATGCCACTGTTATTTGTTATTACAGTCATAAGTATTTTCCTGCCAAGCTCTATTTTAGAATTGTTTCCAGTCATCTGAAGAGTGGTATTTTGTTAATATAATCAGAAATATAATGACATAACAGTGAAGACCCAATCCACTATTTGAGGTTTACTTGAAACATAGTGAACTATCTAGGTAATACCTGCCTGAGTATGTGGAGCTCAAAAATGAAGAAGGATATTATCCAATCCTTAGCAATTAGCCTTTCTCTTGTCATAAAAGAGTTTTCATTCAAGTATAACCAGTATATTGTCATTTTAAGGTTGAGGTACAAGAAAAAGTGCTAACAGGTTAATTGAACAAGTTCAATCATATAATTGCTTTTGCAAATTAGAAATTGAACAAAACAAATCACTAAATCATGTGGGTTAATTGAACAAGTTCAATTGTATAATTGCTTTTGGAAATCAGAAATTGAACAAAAAAAATCACTAAATCATGTGGGTTAATTGAACAAGTTCAATCATATAATTGCTTTTGAAAATCAGAAATTGAAAAAACACAAATCACTAAATCATGTGGGATCAATGAACAACACATCATTTATTTCTTTTTGGATCAAAAATTGAACAACACAACTCACTAAATTTTGTGGTTAATTGAACAAGGCAAACTTTCCCTTTCAAGCATTCTATTTTCTTTAAATAGGAACAACTAAATCGAGCTCAACATAGCTTGAGTGAAAGAACCTTTGCTTTAAGTCTTTTAGGAGAAAACAACTTAGATTACGAGAGTATGCTCTTCTTCAGAAGAAGAATCAGAAATCCAGACATCCAAAGCTCGACAATCCTGGTTACCGATCTTTAAATAGTAGAGGGCCTACCAGTTGAGGAAAAAAAGTCTTGGGAATAACCCTAATGAGGACAGGTCTTACGTCGACCCTTCCAACTAACTATAAATAGTTTCTTCCTCGTAGGCCAAAGCCTTAGAAGATGGAACTGGTTTTATTCTTGGAATTTTCACATCATTCCTTGAACATATCTGGGTATATGTGGAGTGAAGCTACTTGAATCTTACTTGCGAGACTACATATATTCAGGTACCCATAGGGCTATACGCCTAAATTTTGCCTCATGCAATTCTATGGGGGATAGTTTTGAATGGATTGCCCAATAATCTACAACAACTTCAACTAAAAGAATTCTTGATTCATCCCCAAAAGGGTGATAATCTTTGTGCAAGGCAAAAATTAATTACCCCAAGACACTTGTCATATTGTTCCCTCACTTGCATTTGGAGTCGGCTAATACAACATCATGACTGGAGCCATTGCATGCTAGTTGATGGCTGTATTCTGATTAGCATTTGAGTGTGTACCTAAGTCAATGAGCAAAGATTTTCATCCTCCACCTAGAAAATAGGAAAGATGAGTGTTTATTTCACCCTCTTAACAAAGAAAAACTATTTGACATGTTCAAAAGGTCATTAAAAAGATAAGCTCCTCAAAATAATCAAAAAATTTCAAACCATGGAGTACAAGTGTTTTTCACACCTTGCGACACCTCTCAACGCAATCTGGAAACAAACAATTTCATGCACTTCAAAGATGAACTTTTTAGAACTGACCATAATTGACAAAACCATCATAAGATTGCATCCTACATTTCCCAAGTCGCATTCAGAGTTTAGGATCGCACTTGGCACACTGGATCGCATTTAGTTAGCAAGCAGTCACATCCAGATTCTAGGATCGCATCTGGTACCATCAGAGGCTCGCATCTTGGAGCTCGCATTCAGGACAGTGGGCATTTCTATTATTTTTTCTTAGGAAGTCTCAGTTGATTTAGGTACCCTTTTTTCTCTTTAGCTGGTTCCTTTTGTCTCTTCTGGTCTCCCTGCTGTTATTTCAAAACACTTTCAAAACGTCCACCTTACATGCTTAGTCATTCTTTCATGATCAGTTCAATACGTGTGGTCTACCCATTTTCTATCAATAACTTGGTTCCCATCTCACTATCAGGGCATTCTAACCCTCTAACACTGGAATAATTTACATCCATGAAAAAAAAATAGTTACTTCAAACTAGACACGCCCACTTGAACAATCTGAAATCCTTACTTGCACTATTGGGAAATGTTACCAAAGTTGAGAAACAAACTTCATGGTTAACACGAGACGCAACAAGTACACAACTGAAGGATCAAAAGTGCCTCCTAAAACACCACACTTCCAAGGAGAAACTTCTCACAATTCCCTTCTTGATCTAGATTCCCCTCAAATGGATAGCAACACTAACAAATGGAGTAAGGCTTTTGAGGATTATAATGATGGAAAATATGAAAAATCTGAAGGCACGGAAGAAGAAGAAAGACCCAAGTTTGAACATAATTTGTTTGGATCATATAGTGAAGATGATATCCCCGAACATGAATACAAATACTCAAACAAAGTAAACAGATCCACAATCTATTGGAACGGATCATTCATGATGATAAAGAAAAATACTTCCTCCATCTAGCATCCATAGGTGTCAAATTACCCAAGGATTATGACATGGAAAAAATCAAGGAAAAGGAGGTACCAAACCCCATAGATATTCTCACCAAATAGCTCAATCTAATGCAAATAGAGCTCACACACCTCAAGCAAGAGAAGGAGAAACCTAAGAAAAAATACTCTTTGGATGCCATTTGTCCATTTCCTTTTCACAAGAGTATCACTATGGTCCCGTTTCCCCCCAACATGGCAAGGCAAAAGTATGACAAATACACGGGAGAAACTGATCCACATGACCATGTAAGATAATTTTGTGCTCTAAGCATTGAGTACATGCACGAACCCACTTACCTCATGCGACTATTTCTAGGAAGTCTAGGAGGTAACACCATGGAATGGATCTCAAAATTAAACCCTAAGGTCAAGACATTTGAGGAGTTAATCCAACGATTCATTCAACATTACTCCTACAACATCCAACATGATATAACTATGATGGACCTATGTAACACCAAACAACGAATGGGAGAATCATTCACACACTTCCTCCAAAGATGGAGAAATATTTTTGCACGGTATTCAAGGGTCATTCCCGAAACGGAGAAGATGGAAATCTTTGTTAATAATCTAGTGCTATAATTGAGCTATGCTCTACAAATGCAAGACTCTCCTAGCTTCGATAGGATGATTAAAAATACCCTTCGTATTGAGGAAGTCATGGTCAAAAGGGGAGAGATCACCCGTCAAAATGAAAACAAAACCAGCAGCTCTAACTCCAAACCTAAATCGTGGAAGCAAAACAAGAATGTTGTTAATGGTGGAGTGGTTGACGCCTCTCACATTAATCCTAAACCTGGGGCATTTAATCTAACCAATGGCATGCAATAAAATATGCTAAGGTAGCACCTCCCATCCCCAAAGCGAACAATGAGAACAACAAGGAATGAACATGGATGTCAAAACCCCAAAGAACATTCACTCCTTTGGGGGATCCTCTTGAGACAGTTTTGAAAACATTGGTGGATAACAAACTTCTTACAATCCCTGGTTCTAAACCATGGGAACCAATGGTCAAACCCAGGTGGTGGGATGATAATGCCTATTAAACCTTCCACAAAAACAAGGGACACAAGACTAAAAACTATCTCAAGCTTAAGCATGTTATCCAAGACCTCATCAAAGGAGGTAAGATCAAAGTAGACGGACATACTACCAATGAGGACCATACAACATTCAACAAACCATTTCCTAATTACAATAAGGAGAAACCTCTAAAGGGAAGGGTGATGAGGTAAACTACACCTATTCCAAGCATGACAATGTGATTAACATGCTTGACATTAAGACTGAATCCGTCAATGTGATCACAATTAAAGGTGCCTCATCCCACTCAAATGTTGTAACATGGAGCCAAGCATAGGTTACAATCAAAGGACCTCCGAAACTGACATCAACTTCCAAGGTTCCTATTGTGACTATTCATAAACTAGCAGCCAAACATGTGGTCACTATCCTCGGAGCAAAATATGACTTGGTAGACCAATTACAATGAACCTCTACCAAAATTTCTATTTTTGACTTGCTCAAGATATCCATGGTACATAGGGAAATCCTAGAACAAGCTCTCCACGCTGCTAATGTTCTGAAAGATATCGATATAGACAAGTTTCAAGCGATGGTCAATCACATATTAGTGCCACACCACCTCACCTTTTCTGAAGAGGATGATAACTCATTGACCCATCCACACAATCAACCCCTCCATATCGAAGTCCTTATTCATAAATCCTATGTTAGACACATTTTGATAGATGGAGGCGCAGGATTGAATATTTTTACACTGGATCTAATCAGAAGGCTAGGTCTCTCAAAATAAGCAATTGACTCCAGAAAAAAGATAACCATCAAATCCTATGATGAGGAAGAAAGATCCTCCAGAGGTATAATTTCTCTACCTATCAGAGTCAGACCAATTGAGAGGAATGTCATATGTCAAGTTTTGGATTTACCATTGGCCTACAATATTCGACTAGGGAGACCATGGATTCATGATATGCAGGCTATACCATCCACTTACCACCAATGCATAAAATTCCCATGTAATGGGGTGGAAGTGACGATTCCTACAGATGTTAACTACACTTGCAACATTATCAATGTAGGTAGCATGATCCCACACAACAAGGAGGATATGGATGCAGTTTCTCCTGAAACTACCAAGGACATGGTCATGAAGAGTTTTAGCAAAACCTTGAAACTTGAAGAAACAGGTATGGGAGAGTACAAGTTGGAACTGACTCCCTCACTAACAAAACTTTTGGTGTCACCAAGATCCTATGGAAAACCTTCATTGACATTCACACCTCTAGCATCCAAAGAACTAGAAGTACACAAGGCACCTGGCATGATAAAAGCATCCACATCTTCTTTAGATAACATAGAAGAACATGCAGTCTTGGATTGGCTTTACAAAGGCAAACCGGTGGAATCTGTGGTCAAACATGTAAAAATATCCCCAGAACAATATGGAAAGGGATATGATTTCCTCACACAAATGGGTTACAAAGGAAAGGGACCTCTAAATGACACAAGATGATGAATTATTGAACCTATACCCATGGAGTTCCACAACACCAAAGATAAAAAAAGACTGGGTTTCAATACTAAAACTAATAAACCCTCTCTAGTAGAGAGCCCGCACTCAGACAAAGGGAGTGATGAAACAGATGAACTAGAATAGGGGTCCTATGAAATATTGTTACTTGTTGGTGCACAAGACCCCAACTACCAAGGAGAATGCTACGTGCCCAGCTTTGAGGTACCACAGGATCTTCACACTCCTTTGCTAACACAACCTCCCATTCAAGAGGTAGGAGACACCATAACAACAATCACTCGAGAGACACCCCGACCACAGAATGTACATCCTAACTAGGGGAAATTGGTCACACACTAATACATTTGGTACCAAATTGCAACGGCAGTGCTGTTGCAGTTTTTTCATCACAACCTTGTCATTGTTGCAATTGTGACGATAGACCGTCGCAATTGGGACGACGACAAGGTTGTGACAGAAAAACTGCAACAGCACTGCCATTGCAATTTGGTACCAAATGTATTAGTGACAATTTCACATGTCCTTGATCTACCCCACTTTGATCTACAAGTAGCTAACCAAGTACATCAGATAAACATTGTTGAATACTTAAATAGGTTTGATGATGATGTCACAGACTCTCATGACTATGAATGGGATCAACTATCTATCACCTCTGAAGATATTGGAATAGATATAATTCACATGTTTGCAGCTCCCTGAGCTCCTAGAAAATGATCTGACACTCCTCTCAATGATGCTGATCCTCCTGAAGTAGAAGAAGAGTTCATTCCTCCAATCATTGATGAAGACATTGGTGAACACATAGGCCTAGAATAATTTCATAGGCCACAAGCATGACACCTCCTTTTACAGAGAGATGATGATGAGACTTCTACCGATGAGTCCTGAAAATGACCCTTTTAATGATGATCTCATTCTTATTGATCTAAATATCAAAGAAATTAACTTAATAGACCATGTCATGTTGGTTAATGGTCTTGATGCTAACACAATGTTGTCCTTCCCAGAGTCTAACTCCCTAACATTGGTACATCTAGACCTAATTAGCTGGACTGAAATAGATCCTACTCATATCCTCCACTTTTCTAATGACCACACCCTAGCTTGTTATCTCAATGCTTGTGAAGCTTACCCTTCTTCCACCAATGCAAGGAGCGAGAACATGTCATAGGAGGATATCAAGTTTCTTAGTCACAAACTGAAAAATAAAAAGAAAAAGAGGACTGATGGTGAAAACCACTCTGTGGCAATATCAGATCCCGAAATAGTAAAGAAAAAAGACGTACCCAATGGTAAAAACCTCTCAGAGGCACCAAAGGATGATACTCTTGATATCCTCTCTGAACACTTTCAGGAAAGATCTTCAGTATTGATATAATCAACATAGCTAGTAAACTTGGGCACTGTTGACAATCCTCAAATAGTTCATCTGGCACAATCTTTATTAGAAGAAGAGAAGGTATAGTTCATAGAGTTCATGAAAGAGAAGAAGATTAAATTTTCACGGTCTTACACTGATATGCCAGGGCTAGTTCCTAATCTCATCATGCACCACTTATCTATAACTCCTAGGATTAAGCCCATGAAACAAAAAATTAGAAAAATGCATCCTCATGTTGCATTACTGGTAAAGGCAGAGCTAGAATTTTTTTTGAAAGCTAGCTTCATTCGAGTCATTGCCTATGCAATGTGGATCTCCAATGTGGTCCCCATTTCTAAATCAGATAAATCTATCAGGATCTGTACGGACTTCAGAGACCTAAACAAATAATATCTAAAGGATGAATTCCCTCTACCAAACATTGACATGATCATCGATCTTATAGCTGGCTTCCCGATGTATTCTTTAATGGATGGATTCTTGAGCTATAATCAAATCAAGATTGCCCCTAAGGATCAAGAGAAAACCACATTCACATGTGCATGGGGCACATTTTGCTGGAATGTCATGCCTTTTAGGTTAAAGAATGCTAGTGCAACATATCAAAGAGCCATGACAACAATATTCCATGACATGATGTACAAGAACATGGAGGACTATGTCGATGACACATTGGCTAAATCTAAAGAAAGAGGTACTCACATTGCTGATTTGAGAAAGATATTGGATCAAATGGAATAGTTCCAACTCAAGCTCAATCAAAAGAAATGTGCCTTTGGGGTCCAATCAAGGAAGCTCCTAGGATTCATTGTATCAACAAAGGGAATTGAGGTAGATCCTGCAAAGGTAAAAGCTATTATAGAGATGGCTCCTCCATGTAACATCAGTCAAATGAGGATGCTACAAGGAAGACTCCAGTCCATCAGGAGATTCATGTCCCAAATTTCCGATAGGGCACAACCCTTTAATAAGCTACTACATAAAGGGGTTACCTTCAAATGGGATGAACGCTCTGAAACAAACTTTAGAGAATTGAAGGGATACTTGGCTGCTCCACTTATTCTTATGGTTCCTATTCATGGAAATCCCTTACTCCTATACATTTCAGCTACAGCTACATCCCTAGGAGTATTAGTGGCGCAAGAAGATGAAACAAAGAAAGAATGAGCTATCTACTACATTAGTAGAACACTAGTCACTTATGAGCTCAATTATAGCATTATTGAAAAAGCATGCTTAGCAGTCATCTTTGCATCACAAAAATTGAGACATTACATGCTCTCTCATATAGTGAAGCTCATTGCTAAGATTGATCCTCTGAAGTATCTTTGTAGCAGAACAACATTGACAGGACGTTTGGCAAAATGGGTCCTTATTCTAAGTGAGTTTGACATTGAATATGTAGAACAGAGAGCTATCAAAGGACAGGTACTTGCAAATCAATTGGCTAATTCACCACTCTAGGATGATGAACCTCTACTAATTGAATTCCCTGATGAAACAATTATACATCTCACTGAACATCCATGGAAGATGTATTTTGATGGGTCATTCACTCAAAAAGGATCTAGAGCCGGTGTCCTCTTCATAACTCCACAAGGATACAAGATTCCTAAATCTTACAAGTTGATATTTCCATGCACCAATAATATCTCAAAATATGAAACATTGGTCAATGATCTCAAGCTAGCTATGGAATGGAAGATCGTAGAGTTACACATGTATGGTGACTCCCAACTAATTATCAATCAAGTCAATGGGGAGTATCAAACAAAAGATGAGAAGTTGATGCCCTACAAACAACTAGTTGATGATCTAAAGAAGTACTTTGTCTTCATCACCTTCCAACAGATACCAAGATCAGATAACACGGTTGCAGATGCTATGGCTACCTTGGAATCTATGTTACAACTAGAGGAGCATCAATTCTACTATGACTTATTGGTGGAAGAAATATCCTATCCTATCTTTGCTAACCCTGAATATCAAATAATATGTACCTTGAATACCCCAGATCAATCTCGGTATGCCAGTATCATTGCTTACCTTTCTGACCAAACCATTCCCGCCAATCTATCCAGGAATGAGAAAAGATCCTTGATTAGGACAACATCACATTACGTCCTCATAACTAACAACCTATATCGATGCGGTCTCAATGGTACACTTCTTTGGTGTTTAGAACTCAAAGAGTCTGATCTAGCATTAAAAGATGTCCACGAAGGCGTATGTGGATCACACTTGAATGGCTTTTCAGTAGCCAAGAAACTGCTCAGAGTAGGCTATTATTGGCCTACCATGGAGAAAGATTCTATTCAATTTTCAAAAGCATGCTTTAAATGCCAGACACATGGAAACATTATCCATGCTCCTGCCAGAGAACTTATACCTTTCATAACACATTGGCCATTTCAGCAATGGACCTTTGACTTGTTTGGACAAATATATCCCAACTCTTCAAATGGACACAAGTTTATCATTGCGGCCACTGAGTATTTCACAAGGTGGGTCGAAGCTGTGCCGCTAATCAAAGCCACTGGCAAACAGGTAGCTATGTTCATTCTAAACTACATTATTTGTAGATATGGGATACCCTCTTCAATTATGATAGACAATGGGGGCCAATTTAAAAATCAAGACATTGATGACCTCTATGAATAGTTCCATATTACTCAACATTGTTCCTTAATCTATTATACTCAAGGTAATGGACAGGCTGAGGTATCAAACAAAAATATACTCAAGATCCTACATAGATGGATTTTCATTAGCCAAGAAATTGCTCAGAGTTGGCTATTATTGGCCTACCATGGAGAAAGATGCTATTCAATTTTCAAAAGAATACTTTAAATGCCAGACACATGGAAACATTATCCATGATCCTGCCAGAGAACTTATACCTTTCATAACACATTGGCCATTTCAGCAATGGGCCTTTGACTTGTTTGGACAAATATATCCCAACTCTTCAAATGGACACAAGTTTATCATTGCGGCCACTGAGTATTTCACAAAGTGGGTTGAAGTCGTGCCGCTAATCAAAGCCACTGGCAAACAGGTAGCTATGTTCATTCTAAACTACATTATTTGTAGATATGGGATACCCTCTTCAATTGTGATAGACAATGGGGGCCAATTTAAAAATCAAGACATTGATGACCTCTATGAATAGTTCCATATTACTCAACATTGCTCCTCAATCTATTATACTAAAGGTAATGGACAGGCTGAGGTATCAAACAAAAATATACTCAAGATCCTACATAGAACTGTGAGCAAGCCTGGCAGAGACTGGCACTTACAATTGAATTCGGCACTATGGGCCTACAAAACAAGCATCAGAACACCAACTGGAGCCATGCCATTTTCTCTAGTCTATGGCGCTGAGGTAGTACTACCTATTGATGTTGAAATCCCATCTTTGCGAATATCTTTACAAGGACTGGTTACTGATGAGAAATACTACATTGATTGGGTAAGATCTCTAGACCTACTAGATGAGCACAGGCAACAAGCGTTCGATCACCTCAAAGTGTATTAGGCACGTATGTCCAAAGGTTATAACAAGAAGGTAAGGCCACACAAATTTGAAGTAGGAGATCTCGTCCTCAAGGAGAATCCTAAGAACCAGCCTAACAGGGAGCAGAAAGGAAAGTTTGAACCTAACTGGCTAGGACCTTATGTTATCACTGCTACCTTTGGGACTGGAGCCTATCAACTAGCTACACTTGAGGGAGACGTTCTTCTAGATCCTATCAACACTCTACATTTGAAGCGGTTCTATGCTTGATGTTTGGCTGGCAAAGCCTGTACAGCAAAAAGTTCTTGCAAAATACCAAAAACATTCAGAAAATTGATCCTGAAGAAATCCAAAAATAGTGGAAAAAGATCCTAAAAAAGGGGTATCCTTGGTGAAAACCTAGTAAACAGGCACCTTGATGCTACAAAAAACATTCAAAAAAGCAAAAATAGCAAAAAATTTGAAAAAGAGAAAAGTGCCTTGATCGCAAACATGAACGAATTATCTTATCAACACACAGACATGGAACACCATATTGCTTATATTGCAAATTTTTGATTGATGAATCTTTACTGTGTTTGACATATGAATGAATAAGTACTACTTAAACACATAGTTTTCTAATGGTTTGATTATGATTCTTTTATGTCCTGATGATGTTTTCAACTAGGGGCATCTAAGTAATTATAAATTTTATTTGATTGATTCACAATTGATGATTTATTATGTCTTCTTAGTTACTCAATG
>MU227652.1:47805-61771 GCA_018584345.1 Thuja plicata
GGTGACACTATATAATTGATTCTTTCTTTATAGAAATAGACACCCTTCCTTGAATTCATGCTTCTTTGTTATTGCTTGATCACGATCATAACAAATTAATATATCTTTTTAATGAAAGTCATTTTCACAAATTTCAAATAGACCCGTACATAGTCAGACATAACTTTTGCATTTAAGACTTTATATCTAATCGCTTTGGTGAGATTCTTTAAAATTAGGCTTTCATCAACATACCCAAAATTTAGTAAAATCCAACGGTTCATTTGTGAGATATGGTCCTTTTACCGAGACTGTATTTTCAGAGATAGTCACACATTTCACCATCAACAAACTACTCTCTTACATTTGCAGTCTGGCTCTGATACCATGTTAAGTTTTAGGATAGCTGCAAATGTAATAGCACTCTATTTTGTATGTGTTTTCCAAATGCAACAATCTCTCTTTCATTTATATTAGGAATGAGGCTAGGAGAGACATGTCCCTTCATGGGACATGTCTACTAATTATTATTTATAAGAAAGGACATGCCTCTTCCTATTAATCATAATTTAATCAATCTTATAATGTTTCATCAATCAATTATTAATTAAGAAGAATAATATAATAATTTAATATTATATATTAAATTTCATATGATTAATAATAATAATATAACATATATAATATATTATTATTAATCAACATGTATTATATATATTCTAATGATCATACGACTGAAGCTACAAACATTAACAGTGTCTCATCTTGAAATGGTGCTTCCTCACGGGGACTACCATCTTCTCTACAGATCTCTCTGATTTGCTATGGACGAAAGTGAAAATGAATAGTGAAATGGTCATTTTGGAGGCTTATATGGGTCTTTTGAGACATTTAGGAGTTCCAAAACTCCTCCCAGACAGCTATACCTATGCTTTTGTTCTCTTTATGATCAATCGGGAACCAAATCGAAGGTGCCTACGATATTTTTAGCAGTGCAGTGCCATTCTTACTACGGTTTCAAAAAATTGTGAATTTGCTTCATTTGTTCCCAACATCGGTCCAAACTGCACATTTCATCATACATCTTAATCTAACATCATTTTATCAATTTTATCACTCGCATTTTCACGTAATTAACTTGATAATCATGTGTTTATTTTTAAACACACCTTCTTCTACTCCATTCTTTCTTGACCTAACCGCTTCCTGCAATTGATACGTTCTTTTCAAACTGAGGGATTTTATTCTTTTCCTTCAATTTCGTTCCTGAGGGGGCGTGATCACACTATCATCAATTAATTTTTTTCTCAAAACAACATCAAAATGACTTCGTTATCAAACAAATTAGGGGCATAACAGTTTCCTTGACTAAAGTCAGAACTCTTGGATAGAAAGCTTTGGTTCTCATAAGCTGGATATCTTATGTTTCCTCATTTTAAGAGATTAAGCTCCTGGCAGCTTCATACTGGCTTTGTAGATGACAACCAAGTTCAGAATCAGTATTATCAATATTTGGACGACAACCAAGTTCAGAATTGGTATCTTTAAAATCTTTTATTGATCTTTGGATGACAACCAAGTTCAAAATCAATTCTATTATTTTTTTTTGATCAAGTACGAGACTGATCTCATCAACATTTCATTCGACAACCAAGAACGGGATTCTCAATCTTTCTGAAGTCAAAATCAAAAAATTTCTTTGAATCAATGTATTGCTTGCACATCAATTCAAAGAGGGGCAAATGTAACTACCTGAATTTGTTCCGTTCCAACTATGGACTCTATTTTCCCTAAGTGTGATCATACCCTCGATTATTTCCAAATGACCCTGTTACTGCTTGGCATAATTCTTCAAATCAATTTAATGTCCTAGGTGATTTTTATCATTGAATTATATTAACTATTATAGCCATACATTTTAAATCAATTCAAATCCAATTAAATCAAATCAAATTCAAACATGGCTATAGTATTTAATCATAAAGGAATCAAATAAATCCCTAAATCAATTACCCACTTGCAAAATAACCCATTCCCCTAGCCTATTTAATTTAATTAAAATGGCTATAGTCCCCTAATTATTAAAAAAACAATTAAATTGTTTAAATAATTAGTTTCCTATTTTTGAATGAATTAAATAAGTTTAATTCATTTATTAATATTCTCCTAAACCCCTAACCTAACCCATCTCAACCACTTCTACCCTGGGTTCTAACGCTTCTCAACCCATTCACCCCTGCCAAACTAATTCTAATCCTAATTCTACCCTAACCCACCTCCTAATGTTGTCACATTCCATTAAGGAATGCTCAACAACTCAACCCACTTGAGAAAGTCCACTTTCTCAAGCATGACTTTCTTAAGGTCCACCTTCTCAAGCCTTCCTCTTACACACTCTCTCCATGCTTCTTTTAGGCTTTCATTAATGCCTTATTAATGAAAGTACCTTAAGCCCATGTCTCCTCCATGCCTTATTAATGCCCAAGGCATTAATAGCCCTTACATCTCCATTAATGGGTCTTTGAACTCATAAATGAACCTTGTCTCCCCTCTCTCTCTCTCTCTCCCATTCTTCTATAAATAGAAGCCATTTTTGAGAGTAAATAAGCCTTCACCTTAGATTCTCAATGCATTTTTATGTTGTTAAATTCATCCTAGACTCACATTTTACTTGATATCTCATGCTTTTGCATTGTTTTCATTTTAATAATTAGAGCTAGAATGCATGCTTTATCATCTTTTTAGCTTGTTTTTTAACTAAAATCCTTCATGTTAGGTAGTATATGTCACTGATTGTAGCATAAATTGAGGGCTTTTATGTTATTAATCAAACTCTTCCTATTTAGAAGGCAATAGGTCACTTTTAGTGGGTTTTGTATGCTTTATCTAACCTTTTACACTAATGAAATTACTTATTGAGTGTTTGTGTCTTTCTTATTAGGTACCCAATTACACACACAGTGTGATCCTCCTTCAAGATCCTTTGTGCATCCTCAAGATTCATTTATTCTTCCTTCAAGGTGGATTCCAATCATACAATCATGGAGGTTTATGGTTTCTAATATTGAGTTCAAGATTTCATATTAATGTACTTTTTTACATTCGAAATAAAATTGTATATTTATTTGAGTATCATATCTTCATTGTTAGATCTACTTCTACTACTTTCTGGCATTCTCTATTTCAATTATTAATTTTAAGGTTAATTCTTAAATTGGGTTTTGACTAAGGAAAACCCCTCCCCAACAAACAAAACCATTTTTATTGTAGTTATAGGTACATGACAGCTAATTTAAGAGTAGATTCAGATACCCTTTTCAACAAACTTTTGATATCTACGAACAGGATTTCCACCGCAGCAGTGCTAGTCGAGGTCAACATTTTGGGGTATAATTACACCCCCGCATCTAGTTAAGGTTGACGTGGCTCAGAAAAGGAAAATATTTCTGGGTTTTTTTTGTCTCTATGTTTCTGTTCCAGATCCGATTGCAGAATTTCCATAAACTCAATAGAGACATGAGAAAACAAAAATTTCTAGATTTGCTATATTCCAAGGTAAATGTTTCATTTCAATTAAGGTTTAAAGAAATTCATATATATTGTTTCACTTTAAAATTAAGAAATTAGATCCCCTTCCCCTCTTTATCCATAACTAGTTCATTCCTTTTTGCATTGATCATCTCCTTTCGATTTGTTTCGCTTTAAAATTAAGAAATTAGATCCTCTTACCCTCTTTATCCATAACTAGTTCATTCCATTTTGCATTGATCATCTCCTTTCGATTAATCAATTGGGATCTCCTTGTCTTGGATTAGGAGACCACACATCATCACACTCAACACACACACACACACACACTTATATATATATATATATATATATATATATATATATATATAGTTTTATATCTTACACTAGAAAACACCAAAAAAAAAAGGTTACCTTGGTGAAAAACTGGCATACAGGGGCCTTGGCGACAATAAAAAAAAATCAAAGAAAAAAGAAAGAAATAAAAAATGACAGAGAAACAAAATCGCTCTCTCAGTGAAAACCTGGAAAATCGGGGCTATTGAGTAGGTACCTTTGTGAAAACCTGGCAAATAGGAACCAATTGTTCAAATCAATCTTCATGATCAATGAACTCCAAGATCAAAAGCTTGAGCAAACTTAGTATGCAAGAATGACTACCTAAGCTATATCCAAAAGCACAATCACCTCTGAGAACCAACACTTATCCATGATTTGTACTAGTCCACCAGACTAGGGGGTGATTCTAAATGTCTGAAAAAATCCCTAAAACTAAAAAAACTCATAAAAACCCTAAAAAGATCAAAATGTCCTAAAAAAAATCAATCTTCATCAAAAACAATAAAAAAAATTACAAAATCCAAAGAAATAAAACCAACTCGGTTATCAACAAAGGAAACTGGTGACCAAGACAATCAAATGTCAAAACCATGAGATTTTCTAATCAACATTGGGCCCATCTGACACAGCTTGATCAGCTACCCAAAATGATCAAAATCAATCAACCAATAAATCAATAGTCTTACACAGTGGTGGATATGATCAAAACTAGACAGATTAGTCTTATATGTGTCATTTATTCTTCAAACCAGACACAATCAGACAATCAATCCAATCAAGCTTATCAAGAGAGTCAAGCCAATCAAGCTTGTCTGAATCAAGGAACAATCAAAATGTTAACTAGGTCATTCACCAGTTAGATGTCAGTCTATTATTTCATGGTTGTGTTCTTACGCTACTCCAAGATCCACCGAGTGAGGAGAGTACCTATGATGGATCATGACTTATTATCTTTGATTTTTGTTTGTAGAATTTTTCAATTTGATTTTGAGGGCCATGATGATTTAGGATAAATGCAGTAGGCACTGTCACTTATTTGGCAACCACGTAGTTCCACAATCTGAGCTTAACCCTAGGAAAGAATTCAACATTCCCTCTCTATTATCTTCTTGTTTATTACCACTAAAATCATAGCGGTATCCAAATGGTCTAAGATTTAGGTGCATTTGATATCTATCTTGGTTTTTGTCTTTATTTTCAAAATCAAGAGTTCATAGCGGTATCCAGATGGTCTAAGATCTATGTGCATTGGAATTATATCTTGGTTTTATTTTTTTTTCGGATTGTTTAGAGAGAAAAGCGATATCCAAATGGTCAATATATGGGTAATTTTGGCACTCTTTCTATTCAAAGTTAGAGATCATAGTTGTATCTAGATGGTCAATATCTAGGTGCGCTAGGTTATCTTTCTATTCAATCTCTCTACTCCTTCTGATTATCATAGAATTATAGCAGTATCCAGATGGTGTGAGATCTGGGCATTGGATTTCTATCTTGGATTTTTGTCTTTATTTTCAAAATCAAGAGTTCAAAGTGGTATCCATATGGTTTGAGATCTAGGTGCATTGGAATTCTATCTTGGTTTTATTTCTTTTTCAGATTGTTTAGAGAGAAAAGTGGTATCTAGATGGTCAATATCTGGGTGCTTTTGGCTGTCTTCCTTTTCAAAATCAAAGATCATAGTTGTATCCAGATGGTCAATATCTGGGTGCATTAGGTTCTTGTTCTATTTAATCTCTCTTCTTCTTCTAGTTATCAAGAGGTCATAGCAGTATCCAGATGAGCAATATTTGGGTGCATTGGATGTTCTTTGGAATTTCATAAAAATATGCAATGATGAACAAAATTGGAAACATGGTAGTGACTTGGGACACCCATCCATTCTATCAATTCATATCTATCAATCATCAACCATCCTTTCTATCAATTCATATCTATCAATCCATCTCAGAGAAACAATTCCATTTAACTTTCTTCTAACTAACACATGCATTTACTCAGATATTTTGTGCATATTCTATTGCATTCGTTTATCACAAATGAAAAATCCAAAACATGTGCATAATAGATCATATAATCAATGCACCCATCATCAATAACATCATAATTTACATAGGAATGCATTCATCATCATCATATAGTGATTCTCATTTTCAACAAATTAATGTTCATATGACGCATTTTCTATGCTTAATTTGTTGAGGGGGCATATAGTCCACTTGCTATCACTGGGTCAAGCTGGGGCATGATCAAATCTGAAAATCCTTTGACACAATGTGAGAAAACACATTATATTAAAGAGGGGCAAATGTAGACACCCTAAAATGGACATACTTGTGACCTTACATTAAAAAAACTCATTTTTATATATTAATTAATGGTTATCTAACATTAATTAATCATCTATTTTCTTCTAAATTCATTTCATAAATCATCTAATCAAATTACCAAAATTAATTAAATAAATAATTTTATTTAATTAATTAACCTTAATTGATTAATTTCTATTAATTAATCAAATAAATTCAATTTCCTAAAGTTTAAATTGAAATATATAAACTTACTAATTAAAATCTTCCTATTAAATTAATTTAATTTCAATCAAATAATACAATTCTAAATAAAAAACAATTCAATTATCTCACACGTTGAAAACTTTAAATTAAAAAATGAATTAAATATTCTTTTATCTTCAAAGAGATAACTTTAATTAGATCACATGGATTACTCCACCAACCTCTTTAGTTCACATGGGTTTCTCCACCCACCTCTTCAGTTCTAAAAGGTAACTCAAAATTAGCTCTTCAGTTAACCAAACTCTTTCTCCTCTCTCTCAGTTGAAGAGGTGGAGTTGACTGATGGCTTCTCTAGTTCCCTTTGATCTCAATCATTCATCTTCCTATCTCAGGGATTGATCTAAACCGTTCATCTCATTCTCAATTCCTATTTAACAAACCATTCATAACCATTTGAAGGATCTAGGATTTCAAGGTCACATGAGCCATTACTCTGTCAGATTGGTTCAAACATCAATCAATCTTGCGATCACAAAACAATTCAATATCATATTCTCGACACTCCCAAGTCATAGATGCTGCCCACACCAACACTTAGCATCACACAAATAGTGTTTCTAAATTAGCAGAGAGAGACACTAGAAGCATCAAGTAATTGGGTTTGCATTCATTTATTTTCTTCTTATTTTCTTGTACATTTTATTGATTTGTAGTTTCGTTATTAGTAGCTTGTTTCTTATTGAGTTTCCCCCATTGCGAATCGAAGCTACTAACCCCTCATTGATCTGAGAGTTACAAATTTTGATCCATTTCTTACATAATTAAAATTTAAAGTACAATTTAATTAGAAGTATAATTAGATAATATTTAATTACACCGATAAGGGGCTAGTGGATAATCAACAAATAGTTAATTGTCATTGCGATACTTCAAGCCCTTAATGACCAACAATTCATTTTTTAGGAGCTGAAGATGCTCTTCAAAATAAACATCTTCGTGAGAATTAGAGGACCTAATGACAACATAGGAATGAGATGAGGGAAGGAGAGTATCCATAGAGTGTTTGATCCTATTTTGCACAAACTGAATGAGCTACTATGAGCTGAAGTCTCCACATCCCTCCTCATATATGATAATGTCCATATTCTTGACACAATATTTGTAGTACTCAATGATGTCTTAAATTCTCTTCATGAGGGTCCTCTAGTTCTCCTTCCACTTGGAATCATCCTTTTCCAACTGTCTATTCACCCTTGAGCCAATTTCCTTCTTAATATCCCATACCTTAATCTTTCTCCACTTATCAAATGTGGCCACCGCATTTTTCATTAAATCCCAGGTACTCTTTTTGAGGGATTATTTAGGTCATTTTTTGTCTTTCTTAATCACCAAATTATCCATATTTTAAGTTATTGGATTTGATGAAAACTTAATCATATGACTCCCAAGAATCACTTGCACATGCAAACACCTATCACAGAAACAGAGAAGAAAAATCTATGGAGGCCAAAAGAAACAAATCTATGAAAGAGGAAACATCCTCAATCGATTCAATAATAAAAATATAGAATACAAGATGATTCAAGATCAATTAGAATTAATTAACAAAATACAAAGAGATCAAACCTTATAAAAGGTGATCGAAACCTTAAAAGGAGGAGAAACCCAAGTTGCATGATAATAATAATAAATACTTTATTATTATATGCCTAAATTTTAGCTTATGTGAACTAGAGATAATAAGTGACTTTAATAGTTAAATCAACACCATTTAATTAATTATTTAATTAACTTATTACTCTAACACCCCCTTAAGATAAACTTAGGGAGAAGCTAAAAACCTAGGAACAATTACTGAAAGAGGGAAATGGGTCCTGACAACAAGGCATGATCAGGTACCCAAGTATAAAAATTCTCTATAAAGATGAGAAAAGGAGAAAAAAAAGTAGGAAAAACCCCTCTTCAAAAAGAGATGAAGACTAGTGAAGGACTGAAGAAGCCTCCAAACTAGAGAATTTCCCAGAAGATAGGAACAAAGGAAGAACATGAAGAAAATCACTGAAGTATGAAGCTGCAAAAAATATCAGAGAATAACTACTGGAACCTCCAATATAATATAACATGATCAGATAGAGAAGATTGCAAACAAATTTTGAAGAGCTGATAAATTGAAGATGGAAGGATACCTCCAAAATAGGAATGGAAGAGTCTATATGGTAAATGATCGATCTCACTGAAATTCATAGGTACCCAACCACTGCATCTACCTAGTACGTAGGGACAAATACTAAATACATAGATCTCTCCATCAAACCAAGGAAGCATTAGAGCCAAAAAGAGATACCCGCATAATGCTGAGCAATGAGAGGCATGACATGTACACTGAACTAGACATCCAAGAATAATTGCATGATGAAGAACCAGGAACATAGAAAGTACAAGCACATATAAAGGATGGTGTCATGGAGGAACACTCACTTGAAAAAATAAAATCAAACCCTCCCGTGGCACTTCATAATGTAGTGCGAGTACAAATAGACAAAAAAAATTACAAGATCCCAAGCATGCATCGGATGGTACTTTATCCCACTGCATTTACAAACAAGAAAAGCTACAGAAATAGATGTCTACAATGCTTAGGAATGAAAGAAATCTGTAGTCCAACATAAGTAACAACTAAAAAGGAGTCATCCCATGCAAGGAAAATGATCCCAAGACTTGAAACATCCAAGATATTTATGACATTGCCAAAAAAAAAAAAAAACTGAATAAAATGTACCTAGAGTAGATTCTGGAAAGGAGACCCATACAAGAAAAAAGAGTAGGGAACCATATTTATAACGATGTGTAGAAGTCACAAATTGGGGTTAGATAAGAAAGATATGGCTCTTGGAGAGAAAATAAGAACCTTGAATTTGACTTGAGAAAACTCTACAAAACAAAAAATTAGAAAACCATACCTGGAAAATCATATCGGTCTCGGAACCAAATTTTTGACAATATCTTGTTTGGCCAAAAAACAAATTTTTTTTGCCCAAGATACGAGGAAAAAAATGAAAAGGACTCCAAAAAAAAAACTCCAAGAAATCGTTGCTAAATCTGGTAGAGCTCCACTAAATCTGGGGATGCCTCCAAATCTGGCGAGACTGCTAAATTTTTGCCCAAATTCAGTAGATTTACCAATATAAAATTTTATTTTGTTTTTTATTTTTTTATTTTTTTCATCAGTACAATGGTGTGAATGTCGAGGCGGCATGAAAATTGAAGTGGTGTAAAAATTGAGGCATTTTTACCTCTAAAAGTGTGCCAAGGTCGTGCATGCAAAAAAAGAGTCCAAATTTCAATTGTAACAAAAATGGATTCAAGCCTTGTTTGAAAATAAGGGTTTTTGGGCCTTCTAGACACAACCGTGAGGTTGGTTTGTGCCCAAAGTGCTCCAAAAAAAACTCCCCCCAGATCCACAATAATCTGAAGCACAAACCTCTTGAAAACACAGATCTGAAGAACAAGGCCAAATCTCTCATGAAGAGAATAGGGGTATGAAGATCTGAAGCTCTGATACCATATTAGAGTTGTTGAAAACTTAACTCTACAACTCCCAAAAATCACCTCCATGTATGCAATTGTCACAGAAAGAGAGAAACAAAAGATATGGAGGCCAGAAACAACAGATCTGTGAAAGAGGAAACATCCTCAATTGATTCAATAATAAAAATATAGAATACAAGATTATTCAAGATCAATCAGAATTAATTAACAAAATACAAAGAGATCAAACCTTATAAAAGGTGATCAAAACCCTAAAAAGGGGAGAAACCTAGGTTGCATGATAATAATTAATAAATAATTAATTATTATATGCCTAAAGTTTAGCTTAAGTGAACTAGAGGTAATAAGTTACTTTAATAATTAAATTAGAATGATTTAATTTATAAGTGAATTAACTAATTACTCTAACATTAATTTTATACTTAGCCACATGAAACTAGACCAACTACCATCTAGATATTTCCATATGTATGCCAAAGGCTTTACATAGCTACGCTTTATCATGGAGTTTGATGTATATGATACACTAGGTTTGAGTAAGCTAAAACATAGGCACCACATCTAGCAAGAATATCAATCTCATCTATAACCATTCACCAATCTACCAAGTTTCCGAACTAAACATGAGATAGTTGGCCATTGTACATGAATACATTATTAGACATTTAAAACCTATATCTATGCACTATATTGAATTGAAAATGAATGGTCTCCAATTCATATGCCTACAAAAGAGTCGCCAAATAGCCCAAACTCTATCTATTCTTATTGAGGATCATGTGCATATTGTAATTAAGTATGAACCCATGCAAAATGAACTCTTTTATACTTCATACTCACATAAGAACTTACCCATCTAATCAAGAATTCTTTTTTATTAATGTAAAAAATAAATAAATTGCTAACAAGGGCTATTATCACCAAATATAACTCCCCTTTTATGCCTTTGTATCCCTCTATATCTAACTCTATTCCTACCATGTAAGGGCATCACTCCTCCTAGATAACCTTGAAAGCTCCCTTCTATTTCCTTTCTCTTAGAACTCAATCAGTCACAAACAAAAAATATTTTTTAGAATTATGCATACATCCTCCAAGGTAGTGGTCATATGCCTAGTAGGAAGTTGGAAGCTACTGGCACCACCATGTCGCCACTCTTCCAAGGTAATCAACATAGATTTATGATTCTAAACGTGATATATTTAAGTATGATACAAAGGATGGAAGTTGTTAATATGGTCCAATCAATCTCATCAAACTATGTTATTAGCCACAACACCATAAATCATAATTGTTAATTATAAATAGAATGTCAACCTTCCTATATCTAACAAAACACCCATGATAGTTCTTTAAAAAATGAACTTATCAAGTTCTATTCTCATAGTGGCCTAGATCTGGCCCACGTCACCATAGTGAACAACTTGTGTTGGAATGTTCAATTTCCATGGTTATTTTATCACTCTAGTAATTATCTAAGATAAATTGGAAATACTTTCTCCAATTAGGTATTGTTTTGTAGTTGTGCGACTCCCAAATTCCATAGGTGCTAATTCAAAAAGACAAGAACATTTTCACACTAGAAAGCTTAAGAACACCTAACTCTGACTTGAGAGAGATGAATCACTCTATTGGTGACATTCTAGTCCATTTACAGAATGCACTTAGCTATACAAATGAATCATTATATTTTTCATTATTCAATGCTTGTAATTTCCTACTACTATATTATCCTAAAAGTTATGTTTTTGAGGTATATCAAGGCACTCCTTTTTCTATCCAATCCTCTAGATCTCCAAGGTCTAAGAATGAAAATAAACTACTTTCACTGCTTAATTCTATTAATAGACACAAAAAATACCTTTTTACTCCTCTTCACTCCTTTTAATCTCATTTCTTTTAATTTTTCCCTATTTTTAGAAATTTAATACTCATTTTTCTCCTCTATCTTTTTAACTAAGTTTCCTTTTCAAGAGCTCTTTAGGCAATATCGTTTTCTAGGAAACCTCTTTAATGTCCTATTATAAATTCATCATTATTTCATCTAACCAACTAGGGAACATCACTCTAAGTGTTATAGTTTAGTTTTCTTTGAAATGATGCATCCCTCATTAGCTCATATTGTTGTATCAAAGATGAATTTTTAATATAGACCTAAAATCATCCTTCAATCAAGTTTCCTAATATTTATCATCACCACCTTCATTAGAATAAAATTTTATAATTCATCATCCTAATTATTCCTTCTACATTAATTAAACAAGTTTAGTTATTTAGTTAGTCTATCTTATTCTTCTAATATTATCAAATACATTTATAAATTTTATTTAATTAAATAATCCTTATCTGATATAAACGTAAAGAAAAAAAATTTAAAAATATTTATTTTATCCACTATGTAGACTTATCAAAACCTAAATAAATTACCATATTTATCTTGATGGTGTGAAACAACAAGTTACAATATACCATACCTATTTGAGATTAACTACAAGAACTTGTAACATGATCTACCATAACTTTAATTCTTTTAATAGCCAAGTTATTTGTGTTATGTTGGATTCATTTGATTTCAAGATATTGAAAAACATTTTTATATATTTCTCTCCTTTATTTATTAATAGATCTTTCAATATCAAAATCTAAATAAAATATAAATTTTCATATATTTATATTATTTAAAAATAATAATTTCTCCCTCTTCTAAAAAACTATTATAGTGTCTTAAATAGTCGCAACCTACTAAATCATAAATATTATCTTATTTTATAATCTAAATTAATAATTAGGTGAAAACCCCTTGCAATATTCTTATATTTAAACTAGATTCTTCCCCTTCCTCTTGAGGGTATTAGGATCGATAAGAATATTTTAGTATGTGATAGAGGCTCTTATTTTTGTGGCTCCTAGCATGTATTTTAAAGAAATAGTCATTTAATTAGGGGATTAATCTAGTCTTCCAAGCCACTTTTCTCTTCTTCTCGTCTAGGTTGGAGTTTCTCATGGTTACCCATGTTGGTTCCCCAAACCACAGATTGAAAATCCAAGAGCTTTTCCAATTGTCTTATAGGATTTCATCAATCAATCTTGGCCAACAAATAGGAATAATCTTATTCCCCGTCACTTTTGGCTTCGCTAAACCTAGGTGGATACAATCCTCACCCAAAACACAAAGGTGTTCTTCTATTTATTAAGGTTCTTGTTCTCATTTATTTCTTTGGATTTTCATATTTTTTTAAGATTTGACTTTGAAATTTGTGAACCTTGATTTGAAGTTTCTTTAATCTTGCGGTGGCTAGGATATGTGTTTTATGTTGCTAGTCCTGTGTTGTAAAGTAATGTTCTCTATCATGTTCAAAGATGAATGTGTATAGAATGTATAAGGGAGTAGGTTGCGAAGAACATACCATTATCATTCTTAAAATCATATTTCTCTTGAGATGTAAACTTATCAGTTAAGAATGGATCAAGGTAAATTAGCATGTACATGGTTGTGAATATTAGATATAGATTGTATGAAACAATTAGTAAGGATCATAATGCTTTGATATAAGTTTCAATACTATGAGGATGCAGTACATATATATGAGGTCACAGCTTTTCCCCCCCACCTCTTTGATGAAATCCGGGAGGATGTTCATGCCTAGAGGGGGAGTATGTGAGGCCTACCCCAGTCTGACTTAATCTTAACACTACTTCTCATTTATATGTTCTCTTGTCAATACAGATTTTGATATAGTCAGACTTTTGGGACACGTGTATTACTTTATGGATCTGTGGAATCCTTTGCTTGTATACGACACCTGATTTTGTAATCGGGAAAGTCATTAAATATTTTGTGTGAGTGATGCAGATTTCTGTTTAGAACTTAGTTTTGATGGGTTTGTATATAGGATTAGTATGTGGATGTTAGATTTAATCAAAATGAAAATTTATTAAAAGTTATGTTTATGCATGTGGAATAGATGCAGATATTGTTAAGTTCAATAATCTTTGATGCAAGTGTGAGTGAATGTGTGTTCAACTTACATTATGTATTCTATTATTTTATGTAT